>JAOPHQ010002629.1:0-102357 GCA_030340625.1 Merluccius polli | reverse complement strand
CCTTATCCTAGTTTTGTGCAATACCCCCCAGGTCTACAGCTAAAAAAAAATAATAATTTCGGCAAACAAAAAAAATCCCAAACCCAGAAAGCAGAAAATTCAGGACTCATCTGATGATGAAAATGAAGTGTGCATATGTGTGCTTGGGAGAGACTTCTCCAGGCCAAGGGGGGGGGGGGGAGGTCCTGGCTCCAGTGCTGGTCCTGTAAATCCTGGGCACAACAATGACTTGCACAGATGGACAGGGATTTTTACACTTGCCCACATCTGTGACTCGGACTAGGCCTACCGAGCCCCCCCACGCCTCTCTAGCTGTGTCCCAATTCACGGAATGCATGCTTCGAAGTGGCGCATCTCGAAGGGCGCTTACGTCACAACGCTGCGCGAAGGGCTTGTCCAAATTCGCAGACTCCTTCGAATGCGTACTTCAAATGCGCACTTCTTTCCCTCTTTTGGAGGATGCATCGCATCTATCCTCGCGGGCCTCGTATATCCCAAAATCCTGTTGCGCGTCGCTGTTCAGAGGCGGGAAAAGGCATAATGGCGACACCGAGCGGCGAGGGATTTTACATTTAAATGTAAGTATTTGGTATATATTTAATGACTTTTACGGCGATGATTTTACATTTAAATGTAAGTATTGGGTATATATTTAATGACTTTTACGGCGATGATTTTACATTTAAATGTAAGTATTGGGTATATATTTAATGACTTTTACGGCGATGATTTTACTTTTAAATGTAAGTATTGGGTTTATATTTAATTACTTTTTACTTATTACTACTTCCTATACTTTTACTGATTACTTATATTTTATTACTTTTATTATCCCTGCTTTATTTCCAGACTGCAAACTCCAGTTAAAACGATTGGATTGAATAAAGAGCTACGTTTAGGATTATCACTATTATGTTATACTTCATTATTATCATTATTATGATCTTTTTTTTTTGCTATATAACCCTTTTGTCTGTTGACATTTCATTTTGTTTTAGGGAGCAAGGAGCAGACCGAGAATTTTATCAAGATACGATGCCAGAACGACATCCTTTTTACAGGGGCGAAGCACTCCGCCACAGTGGGTTGGAGGTAAGGCTGATATCCCTTTTTGTAAATCTTTGCATCCCTGTGTTAATGTGATCTCGTGTTTACCTTTTCTCTTGCTTCTCTGTGTTTAGAATAATTCTGGAAAATATGGGCCTGGGGGGGAAGGTCCAGCCCCACCAGGCCAAAAACAATGGGGCAATTGGGACAATTTGAAAAAGAAGTATAAAGTAGGTTTGGATTTGTTTTACCCATGCAAGTTACTAAATACTTTGCTGAAAATTGCTGACGTGATTGATTTCCACTGCATTAGGACTGCAAATATCCAGGCACAGGGGAGGGAACTAGCGGGAAGCCCACTGCTGCCAATTGGCCCTGGTTTGTCCTCATGGATGAGGCATTAGGACAGAGGCCTTCTATTGCCCCCCCCTGTCCTAATTGCCTCCATCCCTGAGGACACACCAGGGCCAAGTGCAGTGGGTGACCAGCAGGGAGGTGGGGATGAGGAGGAGGAGGAGGAGTTGGAGGAGAGCCAGCCAGGGCCAAAAAAAAGAGGAGGAGGAGGGAGGATGACCTCCTAAGCTTAATGAAAGAGGACATGAAAATGCAGAGGGAGGCAGAGGAGAGGAGGGAGAAGGAGAGTAAGGAGAGAATGGACATACTCTTCTCTCTCTTGGAGAAAATTGTAAATAAATAAATTCTTTTTGTAGTTATTTTTCTTGTTTGTTATAAAATTAAACTATTGTTAATTGTTACACGTTGTCTATTCCATTTAGTATTAACAACTCAAGTACAATTTATAACAGGATTAGAAAACAGCATAAAGTGCTACGGTTCAAGAACAACAAGGGATTTAATATTTATATATATATATATATATATGTTTTGTTTTATTTTATTTTTTCATTCATTTATTCCTAACCCTAACTATAAATAACATGAACAACACACACCCTCCACATACACAAAAAAACAAAAAAATAAATAAAAATGGACTCTTTACAGGGTTGCCATACCTAAAAAAATAAACACTTTTTTTATAATTTATATACATTTTCTATAACAGCATATTGAATTTTAATATATAAACTTTGATGAATGCCGTTGGGCCGTTGACAGCTGGGCCGCAGAGGTAGCTCCTCGGAGGGCCTGGAACAGGTCCACCAGGGCACTGGTGCACGATCCCCCCCTCCCATCTCCTCCTGGAGCATGGGGCCTTGTTCTCCTGGTCCCCTGGCAGAGGGGCGGCTGGCCTGGGCTGCTCCAGTCTGGATCCAGGGGAGGCTAGCAGCAGACGGCTGCCGGTGGTGGTAGCTGTGCTGCCGGTGGTGGTAGCTGTGCTGCCGGTGGTGGTAGCTGTGCTGCCGGTGGTGGTAGCTGTGCTGCCTCCCCGCTCCTTCGCTGGCCGTTCAGGAGGAGCTGGTGTTGCGGTGGCTGTCCTCTACTGCGGCTGGTGGAGGAGGAGCCCCACGTTGGGCGCCAGTGTAGCAGGGTCGCTCCTCCTCGAGTGTGTGTGTTGATGGCTGGTTTATCCTGGGTGCCATGATTGCTCATGCACCCAGTGTGCAGCCCCACCCAGCCAGAGTCCAATTAGTCTGACTCAGGCCAGGTGAGGCTGTAAACCAGCCATCAACAACACACACTCCACAATGTACAATAGGCTGAGGAGGAGTCCCTGGCAGTGCTGCTGGGCTGGATGGAATGCCACAATAAATACCTTCTGTAGTGGGACATCATCTGGGCATCATTCAGGGTGTTTGGGGGTCTGGTCTCCAATGTCCACCACATCGTCCATCAAGTGGGTTTGCAGGGCTGACTTGATCGACGACTGCCATGTCACTAAGAATGTTTAAGAAAGATAATAATAATAATAATAATAATAATAATAATACAATTATTATTTTTTTTTAAAAACTATCTACAAAACACTTTAAATAGGAATAATGGCTTTAAAATTATTTTACTTGCCAACTAAAGATAATCATGGTCAGGGTTAACCTCCTCCAGGGCAGACACCTCTACAGACAGCCGGTCCCGCCACGGAGCACCACTGACGGCCTCCAGCCCATTCTCCCCCTCATCCTCTGGCATGGCGTCCTGCAGTTCATCCTCTGGGGGCATGATGTCACCCACCCCCAGGCAAATGTTGTGCAGGACGGCACATGCTGTTATGACCTGCAATGTAAAAACCTTATTCATTAATTGTGATTCACTTCAGTAGCCTACTCAAAGGTAAAGTACAAGCCTGTTGTGTGATGACGTACCTGAGGCACAAAGGTGTGGTGCACCTCCAGCGCTTGCAAAAAGATTGCCCGGAACCTGGTCTTCATCATTCCAAAGGCACGCTCAATGATTGAGCGTGCCCTGGAATGATGGCCATTGTAGCGCTGGGGTCCCACACCTTGCAACGGCCGCTTGTAGGGAGTGATGAGGGGGAGTGGATGCTGAAGGCACGGGTACCCGCCGTCTGCAAGGATGAAGTGCCCTGGAGGAGGGGTAAACAGCCTGTCTGTACAGTGGGCTGTGCCGGAGTACTCTGGAGTCATGCACGGACCCCGGCCAGCCCACGTACACGTCCACAAAGCGGCCCTGATGGTCACAAACTGCCTGTAGGATAATTGATGAAAACAGTTTCCTGTTCAGGTAGCAGTGACCATCAGGGCCGCTTGGTGGCTTGATCCTGACATGGCAGCCGTCGATCGCTCCAGCAGCCTTTAAAAAGGCTCTGTGTCTTGCCAGCCCTGCAAACCCACGAGTTACTGCCGCCAGGTCTTCAGCGGTCTTGGGGAAGTGGATGACCTTGTGGCGAATGGCCACCACCTCCCCAGTAACTCGGTGGACGATACGGTGGACAGTGGAGCCAGGCATCCCAAACACCCTTGAGACCACCCTGTATGATGCCCCACTCGCCAGCCAGAACAGGAACACCAAGGTCTCTATTGTGGCATTCCATCCATGTCTCCGATTCTGGTGGAGAAGGTTCAGCAGCACTGCCAGGGACTCTCTGCTCAGCCTGAAGTCCTGCCTGGTGTCGCCATGATTGAAAAATGTGTCCAGGACAGGCACCGCCAGGTTGATCCTGCAGTACAGGGGTCTGGTCTGGATTGGGAAAAGGAGGGGAAGAACGGGAGAAGAAAAATGGTTAATTAAACAATAGCTACATAATTTTAGTTAATAAGATAATTCCAGTTAAGTAATTCCAAGATAATTCTAGTTCATTTTAGAGCGTTGATAGATAATGCAAAACCTGTTTACCGACCCACTTATCAGTCTATCTAGGCTTCACATGTAGTTTTGATGATTCGTGACAAAATAAATAATATTAAATTAAGGTCAGGGTTCTTTAAATATTAATGAATTATTCAGGTTATATGGCATTATGAGCCGATCTACAGTTTATGTCTAGCATTAACGTAATGTATTGGTATGTTAATTACCCCTAACTGTTAACTAGCTAATAATGGTAATGATAACATAATGGTAACATTACTGTGGGTTAAAATAACAGGTTTACCTCTCGGTCCCCTGTCCGCAGATATACGAGGCGGCGCCGGCGGAGACGGAGCCGCTTCTCCCCTTCCTCCATCAGCAACATGATTATAAATAAAATTAAAAACGTGTCGGGAATTTCTTCCATGTCTTTATTTTTTCGTTTTTTGGCTCTTCAATAGCTGTGTGAGAATGTCTTTTTTTGCTCGTCTTTCTTCTTCTTCCTTTATTTTCCCGCGTCACAGCTGGTGACGCAGCTGGTGACGCAACCAGGAAATGCTTCGAAGGCTAGACCGTCTCATTTAACAACGGTTGATGCGGCCTTCGAAGGACCCTCAGAAGTACGCATCCTTCGAAGGCCGCGAAGGATGCGTACTTCGAAGCATGCATGGAATGAATTGGGACACAGCTTCTGTCTGTTGTTGAGAATGTTTGGGTTCATGTTTAAACTTTTTTGAGGTTTTCTACACATTAAATCATTTTCTTGCATTATAATTTGATGGCTTCACCTCTTTTTTGTCATGTAGTATGAAAAAAAAGGTAATCATTACTTAAAAACATGAAATTAATAGTCACAATAACATGACTGATAAATAATATTTTCTATTTTGATTATATGATTGATTCATTATGTGTATTTTAGACACGTTACAACCGTCCCTGACACGTGTTACAACCGTCCCTGTACACTGGGACAGTTGTAACAGTGGAAAGACTTTATTAAAATCAATTTTGCAACCTGTACATATATTCATAAAGCCACTTAAATACATTATTTCAGCAGCTGACAGATTGAAGTTTATAATATAACAAATTGGTTATTCCAGTGTAAATGGTTTTTGATGTATTGCTAAAAATTGCAAAAAGTGTTACAACTGTCCCTGGTCTCCTACACTGGAGAATTAACACTGGTGTTAAACTTGACACTATCGGGAATGGGACCATATGTTATCCCAAACAGTGTTAAAATCAACTCTATAGGAGTAAATGTAACACTATTGAATTTACTGTCTTAAGCGGTAACTGCGTATTGCGCTATCCAACTGCGTCTCCTCGAACCCTCATAGTTCGAGAAGGTAACGGCTGCGGCCTGCGGGAAGGCGGAGCATGACATCAAGCCCCGCCTAGAAAGGTCCAGCCACGCCCACAATCATACTGCGCATACCTTTTCCGGTTGAGAAGAAGGAAGACTGAAAGTCCATCATGTCGGGCAGTAAGCCTCATTCACATGTAATGAAGAGTTAAACACGTGTTATTGCAGAGAATTGTTGTTATGAAGTTAAACTGTAGGTTAGCGTTAGTGGTTAAAACATTTAACGTGCGTGTCTGTTAAATGCAATTTAATTTAACAATTTGTCTGCCTATTTCCCTTTTGTTGTTAATGTTAATGTTACTCAACAGGTGCTTCTAGATAACTATGTTACACCTCAAGAAACGTTGGGTTATCGTTAATTAACGTTACT
This sequence comes from Merluccius polli, assembly GCA_030340625.1. NCBI lineage: Eukaryota > Metazoa > Chordata > Actinopteri > Gadiformes > Merlucciidae > Merluccius > Merluccius polli. Next base: position 96,358 of record JAOPHQ010002629.1, on the reverse strand, counting down.
GTTAACCGAGCTGTAACGTCAAAGCTGGGTTCACACCAAACGCAAATTAAAATATGTCTGTTACTTAATTACAGCTATCTGTTGTGCTTGACTATAAACCAAGGGAGCACAGTCTCAGCTGACTTGCCCCGCATACTGGCTTGTTGTGTTTACTTGAACTTGTTTGGTGTGAACACACAGTAACGGTAACAAAGCAAACTCTGTTAAGAAGGATTAACGCTAATTGTGTTGATTTTATAAGCTGAATCGGCTGCCGTGGATTCCTATCCATTCCATATGATCGTTTTTTTTAAAGCTTAACTAGCACAATTGCTACATAAGCGTGGTACATTATGCTAGCCATTTACTTTATTGCTAACAAAAATGTCGATAGAATTATCTTATTTTGTGCATGAATTAGCATCTAATGATCTTTGTCTTTTGATATAATTGTCTCAGCAGCACGCCACCCATTTCATAACAGAGGACCCAGATATCCCTTTGGTGGACACCTATTGCTGTCCATATTGTAATTTCACGACTCAAAGACATGGAATTCTGTATCATCAGAAAATGAATGGGCCATGGGGTCACATGCACACCAACGGTTTATTCAATAAATGACTTTTCTTAAATCGTTCATGGTGTGTCTCCCACATTTGTCATGGCTGAAGAGTGAGGTTATGACGGCAGCTGAAGACTTTTATTCTTATCCTATGTTAGTAAAAAAAATGTATCTTGTAGTCCCTGTTGTACTACAATAAAATATATTTTAATGGATAAGATGCATTTTAGTATCTTAAATCAACTAAACTACCCACTAAATAGGTGTTCCTCATGGTTTGCCCTCTCAAAGGCTGAGTGGAAGTTCTCTCCCCAGGACGTCGACTTGAAGATGAAAAGGGGTCATTATAGGAATAGTGATAGTATTCACATGAACACGGGAGACAGTGAGTGTTATAATTATTCATGTGTCCTTCATTTCCATAACTACCTCATACAGATTGTGGCAACATACAGTATATTGCATATGTTAATATAGCCTACATTGGCTTTAGGTTATGAACAACATTTGTTAACCATATATTCACAGTATAAACTACAACTTCTTGATGGAGATTCACCTGAAAGATATTCTTTTGTTGAAGTGCACCATTGGGATATTTCTGAATAGCAAAAATCATATTATACATCAAATAGGCCACTGCTATAAAGTCCTATAGGGCCTACTGCTATAAAGGCCTAGGCAAGGCAAGGCAGCTTTATTTATATAGCGCATTTCATACACAATGGCAACTCAATGCGCTTTACATAACAGTAAGAATTGAAATAAAAAAAATAAATAGAAAGAAATAAAATACTATAATAGAGCAGAACAAGCTCAATCATAAGCACAGGAGAAGAGAAGTGTTTTTAACCTGGATTTAAAAATGTTCACAGTTGGGGCTGATTTCAGTTCAGCTGGTAGTTTGTTCCAGTTTTGTGCAGTATAACAGCTAAAGCTGCTTCACCATGTTTAGTTTGAACTCTGGGCTCCACTATCTGACCTGAGTCAGTAGATCTCAGAGCCCTACTGGGTTTGTATTCTACTAAGATGTCATTCATGTATTCTGGACCTAAACCATTCAGTGATTTGTAGACCAGTAGCAGAACTTTAAAATCTATTCTATAGCTGACTGGGAGCCAGTGTAAAGACTTTAGAACTGGAGTAATGTGCTCTGATCTCTGTTCTGGTTAAAACTCGAGCTGCAGCATTTTGAATGAGCTGCAGCTGTTTAATAGCCTAGAACTCTAGACACCCCCTAGCGGCAGCAAATTTATTTGGCAGCTAGGTAGGTCTAGCACGGCTCCGTCGGCTTTTTGGTGCTGGAAACACAAAGTATGTCAGACCAATCACAGCGTGAAGGGCGGAGTCGAAAGCCGGGCTACCATGACGACAGAGTTGCGACGGTTCCGTGTTAGAGGTAAACATGGCTGCTGCTGCTGGCGAACGGCTGTCTTTCGAGTCGGCTTTGGCCGCGACTCTTCAAGACTTGAAGTTAACATTTTATTTGAGAAAAGAACAAAGAACGGCACTATAGTCTTTCCTCGAAAATAAATATGTATTCGGAGTTTTGATTAATTACGTAGTCAGAGCGACGGCTCTGACTACGTCACCTTCTTCGTTGCTCTGATTGGTTGTAGCGCTATCCTATTGCGTGCAGAGGGAACTTGAAAGACAACCGTTTATCCCGCCCACACTGCCAATGGAGCTGCGCCAGACCTTACATCTTTCTGATGTGGGTCTGGCTTGCCAGGCTAGCTGTTTAATGCTTTTTTGTGGGAGTCCAGTCAGAAGACCGTTACAGTAGTCGAGTCTACTGGAGATGAAAGCATGAATCAACTTCTCCTGGTCTGTTTGAGACATAAAACCCTTCACTCTGGATATGTTCTTAAGCTGATAGAAGGCTGTTTTGGTGATGGATTTGATATGACTGCTGAAGGTCAAATCTGAGTCTATCAGCACGCCAAGGTTTCTGACTTGGTCCCTAGTTTTTAGAGAGAGTGACTCGAGATGTTTACTGACAGCAATCCTCTTCTCTTTATTGTCAAAAACAATGACCTCAGTTTTGTCCTGATTTAATTGAAGATCATTTTGGTTCATCCCAATTTGTTACTTGCTCTAAACAGTGACACAATGACTGTATTGGACTGTAGTCATCTGAGGACAGTGCTATGTATATCTGCGTGTCATCTGCATAACTGTGATAGTCTACATTAGAGTTCTGCAGAACTTGACCCAAAGGCAGCATATATAGACTGAACAGAAGGGGTCCAAGAACTGACCCCTGAGGAACTCCACATGTCATAGCCATTCGATTGGATTCATAACTTCCAATGGTCACAAAATAACTCTGCTCTTCCAAGTAGGACCTGAACCATTCTAGGACTGTTCCGCTGAGTCCTGCCCAAGTTTCCAACCTGTTCAACAATATACTGTGATCCACAGTGTCAGTGGATCTCAGTGCCACAGGGCAGCACTGAGATCCAACAGGACCAGAACTGACACCTTGCCTGAGTCAGTGTTTAACCTAATATCATTTAGCACTCTAATAAGAGCTGTTTCTGTACTGTGGTGAGGTCGGAAGCATAGCCGGTTCTCCCTATACGCACACTACGCAAGTTGCGTAGGGCCCCACAGGTTAATTAAGGCCCCTCCCCCCGTCTCCACTTCAGTCAAACTTGCGACAGGTAGCCTATAGCGACAGCTAGTGCCTACAATGATAAGAAGATGAAGCGGAATTACCGCGGAAAAAAAAAAAAAAAGATCTGAACGCCCGGGCCGCCCTCTATGGCCGGGCCCCCTGGGCCCGTGCCCAGAAAACGCATTGGCTAATCCGGCCCTGGTCCCCACCACTATTTATAATTTGAATTTTGTCCCCACCACTTTTAAAAATGTGCAACCCAATTGCGACCGAAAAAATCCCCACATACTCAACCGCAGCCCGTTCTCATCCCAACTACAGCGTCCGCTCGCAGAGCAGAGTCTACAGCGTCCATTCACTCCAATAATAACCCGGTCACGGTGATAGATTACGCTAACCATAACCATAACCCTAACCATAACCCTAACCATAACCCATAACCCTTTTTGGAGTGAATTGTTTCACAGTAGACTGCGGACGCTGTAGACTCTGCTCTGCGAGCGGACGCTGTAGACTCTGCTCGTCTCTTACCACCGCGATCGGGGTTTATGAGAACCCAGATCGTTTTCACACAGATGCGGGAGGGTATCTTTGGCATCAGTATCAGACGTCTAGGGGCGTGACAAATCGTCGGTAGCCTATATTACGAGTTGGGATGAGAACGGGTTGTCTGCCGAAACCGTCAAGTCTAAATCATGCGATAGGCGCGATGACATCCTCACAGCTTGTAGCGTCGACGCTACTGCCCATCACTGTATTTCAGTCCAACGTTAGTTGGCTTGGCTTAGATACAACTGAACGCCTTTTATCAAATGGAAAGAAGGCAAAAGGATTAACTTTGACTAGCCTAAATATTTAGTTGAATTTTGATTTGCTGTGCTGCCTGCACACTAGATATACACATAGCAGGCCTAGTCTAAATTATAAGCATGAAGTATTAAACATATTCATTGTAATTCATTTAATAACATTTAAATAACAACATTGGCTATCTGAACAGTTATGGTTTTTGTTCATATGGAAACTTATTATTGTCATTTTTCATATTGTTATAGCCTGTGCTGTGGTTATTGCAACTATTAGTTGTAGGCTTTTCAAATGTATTTGAATTTGAAACAATTACTTTTAACTCATGTAGTGTTAATATAAGTCACTTTTGAACAGCCAGTACAAGCAGCCCAGACCCTAAAACCGCTCCACCAAATGACCCAGCAGACTGGCCTCCAGTCTTAACAGACTCTATGCGAACTGAGTTTGTGCGCAGAGGTCCATTCAAACCAAGACAGGATTTTTCTTACCCCAAAGACAAGACTAATAAAGGTGACTGTAAAACATGGTTATATTTTGGCCCGCAGAGTTCAGATAGGAGGGCCCCTTAACAGGATTTTGCTTAGGGCCCCATGGAGGTTAGAACCGGCACTGGTCGGAAGCCTGATTGAAATTTGTCAAAAAGGCCACTGGAATTCAAGAAATTGCTGAGTTGATTAAAAACCACTTTCTCAACGATCTTGGCTATAAAAGGAAGATTTGAGATAGGTCTGTAGTTGGTTAACATGGAAGCATCCAGCATTCTCTTTTTTAAGAGTGGCTTAATGGCCGCTACTTTTAGGGATTTAGGAAATGTGCCCGATTGAAGTGAGCTATTTAGTATTTGTCGCAAATCTATTTGGACAGAGTTCACAATAGTTTTTAAAAAGTCTGATGGCATTGTGTCAAGACAGCATGTTGATGGTTTTAGATGCTGAACTGTTTCCTCTATGGTTTGTTGGTCAACTGTATTAAATTCTGACATCGCAGTTGAGTTATTCCTGGGAGGTCTTAGGGATTGCGTTATTTTATTGTTTTGTTGATTTGTGTTAATATTTAACCTTATGGACTGGATTTTTTTCACTGAAAAAGCAAGCAAATTCATTGCATTTTGCTGTGGAAAGGAGTTCTGGAGCTATCTGTTTTAGGGGGGGGTTGTCAGCTTATCAACCATAGCAAATAGAGTGTGAGTGTTGTTGATGTTCTTATTAATAATTTCAGAAGTGTTGCAGTCTAGCCTTGACTAAGTCAGGCATTCCCAAAGTGTGGTGCGCGCACCCCCAGGGGTGCGTGAGCTGCGACCAGGGGGTGCGCGAGAGGAAAAATGTAATGGCGGTCTGGTGTAATATTACACAATTACAGCGCTGTTTTTTTAAGTGGGATGTTTCCATAAAATAAAAAAACATGAACAGTAAACAGTTCCTTTGTAATCCCTTTTATTTTAAATAAAAAAACTATAATTTCTTAGTTTTTGATAGAAACGTAGAAGAAGACCGCTGCTGTCTTCTTTTCCTCCGCGGCGGTGCGCCGCGACCGGCTCTGGGTCGGCTTGGAAGGGTTCGGGGGCGAAGGCGGCCTCTGGCTTCGGCCTCTGGCTTTACAGCGCCCCCCCGCTCCGACCTCGCCGCTTCCCGGGGGCCGCGGACGCAGTATCTCGCTGCGCCTTCCTCCCCCCTCACGGGGGTTGGGGACGGGGCCCCCTCGCCCCCCGGCGTGACTGTCGACCGGGACGGACTGTCCTCAGTGCGTCCCAACCGCGTCGCGTCGTTCAGGGCGGGGATCCGGCTCACGTACAACTGGCAGCAAGGGGGTCGGCGGCGATGTCGGCTACCCACCCGACCCGTCTTGAAACACGGACCAAGGAGTCTAACGCACGCGCGAGTCAGAGGGTCCTACGAAACCCCGCGGCGCAATGAAAGTGAGGGCCGGCGCGCGCCGGCCGAGGTGGGATCCCGCCCCTGTTTATCTGTTTCGGAGCCTATTCTCTTAATGTTGCGGATCGTTTGTAACTTCATTGCAATTGAATTCAATGTACTGTCGTTCTATTTTCCATAACCGTTGTGTTATAATGCTGCTATAGGTCCACGGCCGTTTAATAGGCCTATTGCTGCAGTTTGTCTTTTACGCGGCTGAAAATAACCGTAGGCCTACTTCCTGTCCCTGAGCCGTGTCTGTCACTCATCCTCTTAAAAGTGGAAACTTGTGTGTAGCTTTGTTGCACTATATTGAAACTTTGTTGATGGTGTTATTGTCATGCGTGTTCTGGTTATTTGCGCATGATTAAACATGTCTTTATATGGCGATAAAACAAAGCTTTGTTGCGTTTTTTTTTTTTTTTAAGTGGGGATTGGGGGTGCGCCAACCCGTTTGGGATGTAGAAGGGGGTGCGCAGGAAAAAAAGTTTGGGAACCGCTGGACTAAATCATAGTTAAAATTACAAAGACTTATTTTGTAGAGGTCATGGTGAATTGGAAGTTTAGTTTTTCTCCACTTACACTCTGCTTTCCTGCATTCTGTTTTTAAAGCCTTTACCATCATAGTGTTCCTCCATAGTGTTTTCTTTCTGATCAAGGTCGTCTTAGTTTTAATAGGTGCAACAGCATCCATGACATTTGAGATTTTCCAGTTAAATTTATCTAGGAGTTCATCAACTGACTCTGCACTCACAGTTGGTGACATAGCTATAGCCTCCATAAACTTTGCACTGGTATTCTCATTTATGTACCTTCTCTTAACAGACACAGAGGTTAACTGAACATTTGGAATGATCTGTAAGTCAAAGAACACACAGAAATGATCAGAAAGAGCCAAGTCCTTAACATCAACAGAAGAAATGTTAACACCTTTAGAGATAACCAGATCCAGAGTGTGGCCTCGAGTGTGTGTGGGCCCTTTCACATGTTGCAAGAGGCCAAAAGTGTCAAGTAGAGCAGAGAGTTCTTTGGCATTACTGTCCATGTTATTGTCTACGTGAATGTTAAAATCCCCTGTTATGATAAAAAAGTTGTAATCAGTACAGATAACTGACACCAGTTCAGCAAACTCATCAATGAATTTTCCTGAGTATCTTGGAGGTCTATAAATGATTAAAAAAATAACTTTTGGATCACCTTTTAGTAAAAACAGAGATATTCAAAAGAGCTAAAATCACCTAACGTAATTTCCTTGCACTGAAATACAGATTTAAAGATGGCAGCAACTCCCCCGCCTTTTTTACCAGTTCGACACTTGTTCATAAAACTGAAATTTGTTGGTGCTGCCTCATTGAGAATAGCACAACAGCTACATTCAGTCAGCCATGTTTCACTAAGAAGTAAAAAATCTAGATCATAGGTCATAATGACGTCATTAACTAACAGTGATTTGTTGACTAGTGATCTGATATTGAGTAGAGCTAATCTTGTGGAGATAGCAGGAGACACTGGTATATTTCGAGGTTGACATGCTATACTTAATAAATTGGCAGATTTTTTTTATTTCTCACCAGTTTAACCATTCTTCTGTTACCTGTCATCACAGGGATTGAGAAGGCTATCTGAACTCCATAGGGCCCTGACTTTTCTTGGGGGAGAACATTATTGGTATCAGTATTGCAGCCTGGACCCGGCAACATATCGGTCCGACTCACAGATTATCTGAGTCAGAGGAAGTGGGGGGGCTCTGTGACGTTTGGGTGATGGTGTTTTCCAGCGTGGTGGAATGGGAGGGGCTGGACGAGGAGGGGGATTTAGGGGAGAAAAAATGGGATTTGGGGCGTGGTGTGAGTTGGAAATCCAGAAAATGGTGGAATGGGGAATCCGGACTGCGTGGAGAGAATGAAAGGCTGGATGGGGTCCCGGTGGGTGAAAGTTGGGAGTCTCCTGGTGGGGCTGGGGGAGACTCCACTTGTTGGGCTGTTGGGGCTGGGGGAGACTCCTCCTGTTGGGTTGTTGGGGCTGGGGGAGACTCCTCATGTTGGGATGTTGGGGCTGGGGGAAACTCCTCGTGTTGGGTTAAGGATGATGACGTTAAAGCCTCTCTCTCGGTGTGCTGTCCTTCATGGTCAATCTCAGGCGGTAGCAGTTTTTCTCCAGAAGGCTGTCTTATCTGTTGTTTTGGATTGTCTCGCCTGTTGTCCTTGGCAGGGGCTGCTGGTGACTGACGCAAAAAATCAAAAATGTTGTAGCTTAACAGCTGTACTCCTGACTTGTTAAGACAAAATCCATCTGCCTCAAAGAGGTGTCTGCGTTCCCAAAAAATGTTGAAATTGTCAATAAAGTCAATAAACTGATTGAGCAGCACACGTATCTTTGAGCCATCTGTTTAGCATCAACAGACTGCTGAATCTATCGTCTCCTCGCCGAACTGTTGGTAGAGGTCCACTGATGAACACCTCAGTATTCAGACATCGAACTTTGTTCAGCAGATCATTAAAATCCCGTTTCAATACCTCTGATTGTTGCTTGACAACATCAAGTGCTCCTGTGTGAATGACGAGAGATTTCACTGTCGGATGCTCAGCAGTGATTTCCAAAATGTTCTCTGAGATATCGGACACCATATCATTGGTAAAACAAAGTACTTTGGTGTTTTTGCTGAAAAAGTGTTTTGTCTTATTCACAGCTCCGTCACCCACTATCAGCGTTTGAGGCCCAGTGGTTAGCTCTTTCTGCAGCCTTTTAGTATATGATTTAGCCTCATACCTTTCTCCGGTGCTGGAAGATTACCTTTCTTTTGGGGAGTCAGGGTCTTGTAAAAGTGGAGCAAATCTGTTCTCTAGTAGAATCCCTGTGTCTGTGGTCGGTGTGCTCTTACTTTTTGTTTTAGCCACATTCCACGGCTGTTTTCTCCTTGGTACTGGGGTTGAAGAGACCCTCCTGTGTGACGGCAGTGCAGGCCACTCAGTATCATCACGAGTCTCCAGGTGCTGGGTTCTGCCTGTTAACCGTCTTCCCATATCTGAGGGAAGCGATTTATCTTTCCATGAATTATACTTTGGCTTTGCACAAAGCATTTGTCTGTTAGCCTGCTCCTTTCCACTGATTTGGGTCATCGGTAGAGTGGTTTCATTCCCATATTGACCATTTACCTCCACGTTGACTTCGAGTCGCAGAATTTTCGTCTCCAGTACTGCTATCTTCTGGAGAAGTTTGTGGTAGTCATCCGTGGAAAAGGGAGGCATCTTGTTGCTAATTAGCTTATCTTAGCTGAGCTCCACAAACCCAGTCAGTATAGTGCAGGCTTATGCTGCTGATAGGCCACACTCACGAAGTAAAAAGGGTTTAAATAATAGTGGTAGCCTTCAGATACTTTCATAAATTAAGCTCCCAGTGATTTAGAAGTATCCAGACCCGCTTTCCATAAATTTTGTAGCAAAAGGACAGGATTACAATAGGAAAAAAAAGAAAAGTAAGAAAGTAAGAGCGGAGAGCGAAGAGCGAAGCGTCTACTAGCGTCTACTTAAGGACGCATACCTGGCCTAGTGTTTATTGATTTGCCTTATTGACTACAATTGCCTAATACAAACAGATACTGTATTAAAATGATAGATAATGCAGTAGGCCTTTAAATGCTGTGGGAGATATGTTTCAAAAAGTTAAATTCAACTCGCCCCATGTTGCCAATTCATACCACGAAGATGCAAAATTATCCAAGTGGAGGCAAATAATGATGTATGCCTATGGATATTACAAAAATATAAACACATTTGTCTTTTTTTGGCTGATCTAATTATAGATTTTTAATTTCGTTTTATAGATGACAACATTTATGTACGTTAAAAAGAAACAGTTAGCAGGTCTCTTAAATGCAGCAAGTTTCGTCCTAAATGAAGCACGATAAAAAAAGGTACTGATGTGGGCGGGGCTGGACCTTCCAATCCGGATGTGGGCGTGGCTGGACCTTTAGTTTTTAGATGACCAATCGCAGCCCTTGCCGTCTCCTAAAAAATATTTCATGACGACGGAGAGGGCTCTCCGTAACCGACGTAGAGCACTGTACGCAGGAGTATAAATTAGGCTTTAGACTATTCTTTATATTTTTCAGTATAAGCCAAGTATACTTCACTATACGGTTCTTAAGTATATAAAATCATACATTTTCCCTCAAATTAGTGCACCACTTGTGTTGTAATAATATCAATACAATAGCTTGTTTTTGAAATACATGAAATGGGAAAAACTGTGGAAAGACTGTGTTCACTGGTATCATACCAAGGTTTCATTCTGTGCAGTAAGTGTGGTCATCAGGTGTTTTAACTTCTGCAGAAGCCATCATCCTCGAAGGTGTTTTCCTCCTCTTGGGCTTGGGGCGATGGATAAAAATGGTTGGGACAGCATCTGGTCTCAACTTCCGTGTGCCTCTTTTGGTTTCCATGAACTGGTTGTCCTCAAAGTGTAACTACCGGGAGGTAATGATGTCATAAGTCATAGGCTAAGTTCAGTTTCCCCCGCATACTTCACATTTTCTGTTGCACTATAATTTTAATGTTTTTCTTTACATTCAGGTGTACAATGCCCTTTGAAATTTTAGTAAATGTATCATAAAACCTCTGTGGCCATTACTTACTTCACAAAGTTTTCTGTTGTTGTTGTCACCTTTAATCTTAAAGTTTTGCCTGCTGACCATCACCTTTTCCGGCGGTCAATGTCCTTGGGGAAGCCATACATCCGGACTCCTTTCTCGGATCAGATGCTGCATCCAAACGCTGCACAGCCAACCATGGTAAAACCACTGATCTACAAAAAGATGTAACCATAGCTGTCTTGAACTTGGACAATATCAAAGATCACAGGCTTCTCTCTAAGCAGTAATATCAATCAGGGGGGTGGTGGGATGTCATTTGTCTATCTGTTTATCTAGCAGTCTATCTCCACCCACTGATATGATGCCGGGAATGTATTATATCAAGTACAGACTAAGCGCTACCTGCTGTCGTATCTAACCATTCTCCCTGACCCTGTTTACTTTTTTACAGGATACAAATGAAAAGCATGAGAAGGGTGTGAATGGAACTGCCATAAAAGGTCTTGTTTGCTTGTGCATTGGTTTGAAGTTTTCATTGAGGACCATTAAACAAAGCAAGATCTTGTGACCCTGCCTTCACCTTTACAATCTTTGTCCATTCATGCCACCAGCTTTTAGCCTCGCCCCGTGACACATGCAGGAGCCCTTTTCCAGGCAGTCTTGAGTGAGGCGGCTGTGAGGACATTCTTTCCCCTTCTCCAGAGCCCTCTGTGTGTGTTTATGGTTTCATTGCCCCACTTTGTTTGTCTGTTAATGGTTTTTGTTTAACATACACTGCTGTTATTGTTCTAGTTTGTTCTTATTATTCTTTTATTATTGTTATTATTATTATTGTTATTATTTATTATTAATATAATAATATATTATGTATGGTAATAACAATATATATTTATTATTATTATTCCTATTCATTTCTTTTTCTTGTACACACACAAACACACACACAATTGTTCTTGTTTCAATATTTTTTTAAATAAAAATCTTGTTTATTAACAACTTTTGTACCAGTCATACTTATTCCAGTCCATCAGCTCTAACATAAATTGCAAGTGTTGCAAGTTGCTTGTAGAGTTAGATTTTGACTGATCATATTCAAGCATAATTAGTGGTTGTTTGATAGATCTGATACATGGCTCCATCTTAAAATCTCCATGGTTCTGATGCGTGTCCTACAAAAATAACTAAATGTCCTTTAGTCTCCTACATGTCCTTTTAAAATAACTAAACTTGGTAATAAAGATAAAACGTACTTTGGAAAAGCTGACATTTCACAAAACAGGTAAGTGCTAAGAGTGCAATAATAATAATACAAATTAAATGGTAACTACAGAACAACCAACCTTATAAATTTAGCATCACTCACGTAAGTAACCTAACCAAGCTAACACAAACTTTTCCCGCCAAAAGTGTACTATTATTATTATTCAAAAGTAATCAATGCAGTACTACAGCTCAAAAGCATAATTGACGCTAACATACATGCAATAGCGCAAAAACGTGTGTTTTATTTTGATATTTACCATGCAATAGCTCACTCTGTCAATACAAGTCAATGACCGCTATGGCAGCTTGCGGTTTGTTTGGAACTATTGAGGCTTACATGAACCACGTGACAGCCCTGGCGGCGACATCAAAGCGTGTCGTAACTCTGTTTTCTCTATAGCTCTGGTAGCGGCACGCTAGTGTATTTGCATAACCGCGATCTGATTGGCCGAATGGACCTAGCCTAGTCCTAACTAGACCTTGGTACTCATTACCTTCATACTAAAGGGTCTAGCAGTGCTGTAGAGACAAACAATGTCTCACTTGAAGGCGGGTGCTGTTGAAGTTTAAAACCTATTGGCTCTGCCCAGTGCCACTCTGGATCTGCCTTAACCAATCGCTAACGTTTGGTGGTGACGTATTTCATGCGCCAGAAACCACGTTGCGCGCAGTATACAAACCATAGACATCTTATACATAGACGGAGCATTGGCTGCTGTGGCGCGAGAAATTCGGCGGCCATCTTGGAGTGGTGATGGGGGTGGGGAGCAGCATAGATTGACAGTTGACACGTATGGCCAGGAGAAGAAAACAAGGATGCCGAGCTGGTGTTCAGCTATTCCTGCTCAAATGAGCGGATGGTCGAATATAGAAATCGCGGATTACTTTTCACAAGTAAGATTTAACATTACCGTACTATTGGTTGTTGTGGGGGGGGACGTGCGACGTTTGACCTGCAGGGGAGGCAGAGGACGGTTGGGAGCGCGCCGGATCAGCTGGGGGGAGTGGACCTGGTTGCGGGCAGGTGCCGGCGATCAGGTCCAATCAGGGAAGTGTACTTATGTGTCTGCTTTGTGTTCCAGTAGGGGGAGAGTTGTGTTTTGTGCACGATCGAGGAGCGGAGGACGAGTAGTCCTAAGCGGGAACGGGAGTTGCATGAACATTGTGTTTGCACGGTCGAGGAGCGGAGGACGAGCAGTCCTGACCCGGATCGGCCTTTTTCATTTTGTGTTTTATACCCCAAGAGGGGTTATGTTATGTTGGGGACTTCTGGAAGAGAATAAAAACCCGCTTCCCCGCACAACGGTCTCTTGTGGTCGGGCTCGGAACCCTTACAGTGACGCCCAACGTGGGTCGAGCAGGCGACCATGGACCAATCCCCGTTGGGGAATATACTGGGACACCTGGCCCAGATGTCGGAGAGGCAGAGCCAGCTGCACCTCGCCCAGAACGAGGTGCTCTCGGAGCTGGCCCAGTCTCTGGCCGAGGACCGGACCATGCTCCGGGAGCTCATCAAACCCGGGGGAGGCGGCGAGGGAACCCCGACCGGCCAACCCCCAGATCCACATCCCGAAGATGGGGGAGGCAGACGACGCCGAGGCCTTTCTGGAGACCTTCCAGAGGGTGGCCGAGGTCTCGGGGTGGCCTCACCAGGAGTGGGCACACCGTCTCCTACCTCTCCTGACCGGAGAGGCGCAGCGGGCCGCCCACAGTCCTGCCAGGTGGGGGCCAGCGGGGACTATGAGGCCATCACGAAAGCCATCCGGGACCGCCTGGGCCTGTACCCGGAGGAACACCGGCGGCGGTTCCGGGCGCTGGCATTCGGCGAGGGGGACCGGCCCTTCGTCTATGCCCAACAAATACGGGACCAGGCCAGGAGATGGCTGGTCCCAGACCAGAACACGGCGGAGGAAGTGGTGGACCAGGTGGTCCTCGAACGATTCATCGAGGGGCTGCCGGCGAGGACAGCCGCCTGGGTCCGCTACCCACCGGCCCGAGAGCCTTGCCACTGCGGTCACCCTGGCGGAGAGCCACCTGCCGCCCCCCAGGATCAAGTCAGCGACCGCCAGTGGCGGGCACACGGACGGGGGGGGGCGGCCCCACGGCGGGGACCGACCGACACCGACACCAAGGGCGAGATGGGGGGGGGAGCGGTCCGGAGCGGGCACATGAGTCACTTCCCCCCCCCCACTCCACAGACGGGCACTCAAACGGCAGGGGAAGGTTGCTGGCGGTGCGGGCGGCCTGGCCACTTCCGGCGGGAGTGCCCCATGATGGAGGTGGGGCCAGGTCGTCCGCGTCACCGGTGCCCCGTCTCCTCCCCACGGTCCCGGTGAGGCGTACCGTATCCCGGTGAGGATACAGCGGGGTACGCACCAGGCGCTGTTGGACTCGGGCTGCATGCAGACCATGATCCACCAGCGTCTGGTGCGATCCGAGGCATTGGTGGAGGCGTCAAGCGTGTTGGTGAGATGTATACACGGGGATGTGCACGAGTATCCTTTGGTCCCTATCGAAATTCGTTGGGGGGGGGGAAAGCATAGTGTTAAGGCGGCGGTTAGTTCGAGCCTCGCGCACCCCTTGATTCTTGGGTTGGATTGGGGAGGGTTTCCGCAGGCAGTTAGGGGGACTGTGGGGGGTGCGGACACGACCGGTAGGGACATGTAAGTCATGTGCGGTATTCTGCGCCGAGGCGGGGGCGACCGACGCTGTTCAGGGATCGGGGGAGGCGGGGGAACCTCAACCCGAGGTCCCAGCGCCAACGTTCCCACCGGTGGAGGATTTCCCCCTCGAACAGTCTCGTGACGCCACCCTAAGCTCAGCCTACGACCAGGTGATAGTTATTGATGGGAGTAAGGTCCGGCCAGATGCAGCACTGACTTACCCACACTTTGTGGTGATTAGGGACAGACTTTATTCGGGTGAGTCGTGACACCCAGAGTGAAGAGGTGATCACCCAGTTGCTGGTACCCAGGAGCCGTCGGGAAATGGTTTTCCAGGCGGCGCATTATAATCCCATGGCGGGCCATTTAGGATATGAGAAAACACTTAACCGGATAATGGCCCGGTTCTATTGGCCGGGGATTCGGGCGGAGGTGCGCAGGTGGTGTGCATCCTGCCCCGAGTGCCAATTGGTGAATCCCCCGGCCATCCCCAGGGCTCCCTTACGGCCCCTTCCCCTGGTGGAAGCCCCTTTTGATCGGGTCGGCATGGACATTATCGGGCCATTAGAACGTTCTGCACACGGGTATCGATTTGTGTTAGTCCTGATCGACTACGCAACCCGATACCCGGAAGCAATTCCGTTGCGCAACATCTCTGCGAAGAGTGTTGCGCAGGCGTTGTTTCACGTCATATCGCGGGTGGGAATCCCAAAGGAGATTCTCACTGACCAGGGCACCAATTTCATGTCACGCACGATTAGGGAACTTTACGGATTGTTGAAGGTCAAGGCCATTCGCACAAGCGTCTATCACCCAGCCACGGACGGCTTGTGTGAAAGGTTTAACCGGACGTTAAAGTCCATGATCCGTAAATTTGTACACGAGGATGCTCGGAATTGGCATCAATGGCTAGACCCTCTGTTGTTTGCAGTGCGGGAAGTGCCCCAGGCTTCCACGGGGTTTTCCCCATTCGAGTTGCTCTATGGGCGGAAGCCCAGGGGCGTCCTGGACCTCATTAAAGAAAACTGGGAGGAAGGGTCTAGTGACAGCAAAAACGAAATCCAGTACGTCATGGACTTGCGTGCAAAGCTTCACTCACTAGGGGTATTGTCACGTGAGCACTTGCACCGAGCCCAGGAGAGTCAGAGACGCCTGTATGACAGAGGGGACTAGATTGCGCGATTTCACCCCTGGGGATAAGGTCCTTGTGCTGTTGCCCACCTCTAGCACCAAATTACTCGCAAAGTGGCAAGGGCCCTTTGTGGTCACACGGCGGGTCGGGGACGTGGATTACGAGGTAGAGCGCTCGGACAAGGGCGAAAGCAAACAGGTCTACCACATCAACCTCTTAAAGAGGTGGAACGATGTGGCCCCTGTAGCCTTTGCATCGATGGTACCGGAGAGAGAGGAGCTCGGGCCGGACGTCCCCAGCCCAGGCCCCACCCCTCCGGTCGGTCAGGGCGAGGGTCTTTCAGGGGGTCAGGCGCGGGACGTGGCCGACCTTCAACTCCGGTTCACCGAGGTCTTTTCGCCCCTGCCCGGTCGCACCTCGCTAATTACTCACAACATCGAGACGCAGCCCGGGTTAACGGTGCGGACACGCCCCTATAGGCTGCCCGTCCACAAACAAGATGTGGTGCGGCGCGAATTAAGAACCATGTTGGAGTTGGGCGTGGTTGAGGAGTCACACAGTGACTGGTGCAGCCCCGTCGTGCTGGTGGGGAAGCCGGACGGGTCTGTCCGGTTCTGTGTAGACTACCGGAGGGTGAATGCGGTTTCCAAGTTTGACGCCTACCCAATGCCTCGGATCGACGAGCTTGTGGACCGGCTTGGCATGGCCACCTTTTATACAACGCTGGACTGCACGAAGGGCTACTGGCAGATTCCGCTATCGCCAGCAGCCCGGGAAAAAACAGCCTTCTCCACTCCGCTCGGTCTGTATCAGTTTAAGGTGCTTCCGTTCGGGTTGTTCGGGGCCCCGGCCACGTTTCAGCGGCTGATGGACCGGGTGTTGCGGCCCCACGCCGCATATGCTGCTGCCTACATTGACGACATCGTCGTCTATAGTAGAACGTGGGAGCAGCATATGCGGCAGGGTGGCGGCTGTTCTTCAGTCGCTGAGACGGGCGGGGCTCACGGCCAACCCGGCGAAGTGCGTGATCGGGCGGAGGGAGATCCAGTATCTGGGGTTCCACCTGGGGGAGGGGAAGGTCCGACCGCAGGTCACGAAGACCGCAGCGGTCGACGCCTCCCCTCGGCCCAGGACAAAAAAAGAGGTGAGACGGTTCTTGGGGCTGGCAGGTTACTATAGACAGTTCGTACCACACTTCTCGGACCTGGCCAGCCCCTTAACCGACCTCACCCGGAAGAGGGCCCCAGATACAGTTCAGTGGTCGGAGCCATGTCAGGTGTCGTTTGAGGCTATTAAAACAGCCCTCTGTGGAAAGTCGGTCCTGTGTGCTCCTAACTTTGATCTCCCGTTTTCCCTGCAGACAGACGCGTCGGATAGGGGGTTGGGTGCAGTCCTGACCCAGCAGGTGGAGGGGGTCGACCGGCCGGTGCTGTACCTGAGCAGGAAGCTCTCGGACCGGGAGGGTCGGTACAGCACCGTGGAGAAGGAGTGCCTAGCCATCCGATGGGCGGTCGGCGCCCTCCGCTACTACCTGCTGGGGCGCGCGTTCACCCTCTACTCCGACCACGCCCCCCTCCAGTGGCTCCACCGTATGAAGGATGTCAACGCGAGGATCACCCGGTGGTATCTCGCGTTGCAGCCCTTCAACTTTCGGGTCGTACACAGGCCTGGGTCGCAGATGGCCGTGGCGGACTTCCTCTCCCGTCCCGGGGGGGGGGGAGTAAGTTGGCGGCCGGAGGTGGCCCCGGCCTGTGTCGGGCGGTGGGGGTATGTGGGGGGGGACGTGCGACGTTTGACCTGCAGGGGGAGGCAGAGGACGGTTGGGGAGCGCGCCGGATCAGCTGGGGGGAGTGGACCTGGTTGCGGGCAGGTGCCGGCGATCAGGTCCAATCAGGGAAGTGTACTTATGTGTCTGCTTTGTGTTCCAGTAGGGGGAGAGTTGTGTTTTGTGCACGATCGAGGAGCGGAGGACGAGTAGTCCTAAGCGGGAACGGGAGTTGCATGAACATTGTGTTTGCACGGTCGAGGAGCGGAGGACGAGCAGTCCTGACCCGGATCGGCCTTTTTCATTTTGTGTTTTATACCCCAAGAGGGGTTATGTTATGTTGGGACTTCTGGAAGAGAATAAAAACCCCGCTTCCCGCACAACGGTCTCTTGTGGTCGGCTCGGAACCCTTACAGTTGTATTTTGTGAAAATAATATTACACGCCAAAACATGTGTCCTTTATCATAGCTACACGTATGACAAAAAACGCGTGAAAATCAGTGGTATTCAATGAGGTATGATTAATTAAATGCACTGACAGTTAATTGCTCCTGCCAAACGAATGACACCGAGTGGAGCGGATCACCACTCCAAGATGGCAGCCCTGCGTCTCGTCAGCGCCAGTAGGCAGTAGCGCTCGATGCGCCGTCTATGTATAAGATGTCTATGATACAAACAACCCAATCTCACACCCAACTCGTCACATATTGAGGCCTGGTCACTGACCCATCTCGTCAACATTTGCAGCAGAAGGTACCCCCGTAGCGTCGCTCCTGGACGACTCGCGCCGCCCCATAGACCCAACCCGACTCACGAGAGCCAGCCAATCGTGCCTTTTACATTTAAATATCAGTGAAATGGTAAATGCATGCTGTCTCTGTATTTTGTGTCATGCCAGATTAATGATATATTTGAATGTCTCGTCAATCTGTCTCGTTGCACGCGACCCGGCCGGGACCCCCACCTTGGTGGATCTTGGTCTTGAGCCCCCCACCTTGGTGGATCTTGGTCTTGAGCGGTCTTCACAATAGTAAATAAAATATGCCCAGAATAAACACAACTGTACATCATTAACTTTTAAATCAAGTCTATTATCTTGCCGATATATTAAACATCCAATAATCTAATACGCCCCCCCCACACACACACACACACACACACACACACACACATCCCGCTGCGTTTGGTTTGTCTACAACTTTACCTTGAATTGGGGGAATGGGGCATTTTGATCCTTACATGTCATTATGCATACATTAAATAAATCTGTTGAACTCAAATTAAATACATATGTTAACATATTCAACCAGACAGACACAATGTTGTATTTGCTATTATTCACACATTTATTAACACCATCAACCCCCCCCCCCTCCTCCCACCTTTCAGGATAAAGTGAGTCGGCTGTCATTCGCGAATGGCGAATCCATTCGCCGACTGAACGACTGAACGAGTGAATGATTCACCGCTACCGGAAACACGACTGAACGAACGAACGAACGAACGACTCGTTGTGGCGAACTGAACGACGCGAACTGATTCGCGCAAACGAATCATGAAATCCACCACTACCTATCTTGCAATGAAAATGCATGAGGGTTTAGCCTTCATAGGATACAGGATTTTAATTTTCTTCTTCTTATTATTTTTTTTCATTTTTTTAGGCTTCCAATTGGTCAGACCCTCAACTTCGGATTTTGACGCAGCGGGTCAACTAACAAGCGATTCGCGCTGTGGGCTTTGTAATAATAATAATAATAATAATAATATTCATAATATTCATAATAATCATAATAATAAGCTACCGGCCTAGGCCTAGTAGTAGGCTTATCATTTTTACTGTAAAAATTGCATAATTTTTGGATAGCCTGTTTGACGTCGGCCAATCAACGTCAACCGTGATCGGCTACATCATGTCATGCGAAGATCCCAAGCACCATTGCATTTTTTGACTCCTCAACGTAAGTATTGCATTCAAGCTAAAACTGGACATGTAGCGTTTTGCCGATCAGAAAGGGGTCCGCCCTTTATTACGACAGCCCGTTATTACGACAACCCTCCATTACGACATCCCGTCATTACGACATGCCTCTATTTAGACATGCCCCTAATCCGATCTTTTTTGGTACCGCTATTACGACAATTTGGTACCGCTATTACGACAATTAGGCCTACTACAATTTGGTACCGCTATTACGACAATTAGGCCTACTTTTCATAGAAAGTGCAATAGAATAATAATAATAGTTATTAATATAGAATAAATGTAGGCCTACCTCTATCATCCCGCCCGCACCCGCAATGAGCTTCCATTTGCATCGCGAGTGCAGACCTCTACTCCAAACAATGTTTTTCACAATAATTGATATCGGCACACATTTCAGTCAAAAACTAGGTGATTTTGAACCGGCCATGTGAATAAATGTTAGGCCTACACATTATGTAAAAGACAGGGAGCTCTCCTCATTTTTATTCAGCTCTCAGGGGGAAAAGGTTGAAACTCCATGCATCAAACAAACTCTGTGCGTGCAGGCCAGCAGTCTACTTAAAAATATATAAGAAGAAGCACGAATAAAGCTCTAGGACCTGAAATTTGGACTTGTTCGTTAGAAATCAATTTAATTAGAATTATGGACTGCCTTTGAATGAAGTTTAATCGGACTTTAAGTTGATTGAACAAAGTTTCAAGGTGTAGGCCTACCTTTTTTGCGCTGTGGAAGCCTAATTTAAGAACGGCGAAATAATATTTTTTGAAAAGGATACTCTGATTTTGTTATGAAGATTGTTGCTTTTGGATTTGATATGGATAGGCTAGTCATACCAACTAGGGGCAGCCTCGAAGTTGGATGATTGGCTCTTTTTAGAAATTGTTTTCCCATGTATTTGTCACACCCATGCATAAGCTGCGTGTATGCTAAGTCCAGAACATATGGGTATAATCACATTAATTAATTAATTTAAAGTACAATGATAATGACAAATATTAATGGCCTCATGTCGGAATGGCAGGACGTTTGAAAAAAAGTAAAGTGCCGCTACTCAGACAATGGGGGAAAAAAATTGTCGCAGTAGTGGGACGCTTGGAAAATAATATTAATGCCGCCACTCCGACCACTAGACGTCAATGTCTAAGTAGCGGCATGTCGGAATAGCGGCATGTAACGGATCAGAAATAATCAAATCATGCCATTAAGTTGTTGCCAGATGTTGTGTTGTTGTGCTTGGTAATTTTTAAGCGCACTGCAGGGATTTTATGGTAGCCTACGGAGACTGGCATAAACCTTGTGCTCTTGGGGCTAGCGTAGACCTATGGCTTGTGCACAGGCAGGGGTTGAAATTAAGCTGTTTTACGCGCCAAATGCGAGTAATTTTTGTATTTGTCGAGTAATTTATGAAGACCACTCGCCACTCTGGCGAGTAATCAGGCAACTTAACACGTCTCCCGTGAGTTCTGGGATGGACGCCTCTCATTGGCGGTTAGGTTTAGGCATGAGGAATGAGGAATCAGATTTTCGCAGGATCATCTCCCGCGAAAATCAACACCACTTGAAAACGAATGAAAATGAGCTAGCACTATTTGCATTTTATTAACTTCACAGGCTGGCTAACATCACATTCATGCAGCACTCAGACGAGCTTGTACACTTGACGTTGCTCCGGCAGCTCGGCTAGCTCCGCTAGCTCGACTAACTCCGCTAGCTCGACTAACTCCGCTAGCTCCGCTCCGCTCGTCTGTGTTGCCTCGGTCTCCGCGGACCCACCTGCTAGCTTGCCACCTGCTAGCTTGCCACGTGAGGCAGCGGAGGACCGAGGCAACACAGACGAGCGGAGTTAGCGGAGCTGCCGGAGCTGTTGTCATTCGCCGCTGAGGACGGCTTTGCTCGCTAGTGTCCTCCATTTTCGTAGCAAACAACATAATATTAGTGATGGCTCGTTCGCGAACGAATCAGTTTGAATTAACGACTCTTTAAAGTGAACGAACTGACCTCATTCGCCGCTCTCGTTCGGCTCTTTCGTCGTCGTTCGTCTCGTTCGCTGAGGCGCTGCTGGTTCGCGACGCTGATTCGCGAGTCGTTCGCTGACTGTGATTGACTCGAGGACTGAGACGTCATGACTCACGAGAGCCATCCAAATGCATGCTGTCTTTGGATTTTCTGTGTCATGCCAGATTAATGGAATATTTCAATGTCTCGTCAATCTGTCTCGTTCTTTCATGGTTCGTTCTCACGCACGCGACCCGGCCGGGAGGGACCCCCACCTTGGTGGATCTTGGTCTTGAGTGGGGGTGGCCAATGGCCATCTTCACAATACTAAATAAAATATGCCCAGAATAAACACAACTGTACATCATTAACTTTTAAACTCATCATTGCTAAATCAAGTCTATTATCTTGCTGATATATTAAACATCCAATAATCTACTACGCCCCCCCCCCCCCCCCCCCCCGCATCCCGCTGCGTTTGGTTTGTCTAACTTTACCTTGAATTGGGGGAATGGGGCATTTTGATCCTGACATGTCATTATGGATACATTAAATAAAGTGAGCTCGAGCTGACGTGCGGCCCGGGCAACAATATCCCGATTCCGAACACGAAGCACTCCTCAGCTTAAATTAACTTAGTTAATGTTGTGTTGATTGATAACCATTTGCACCATTGCACGATTGTGAATCGTGATTTCATGATTCGTTTGAGAAATGAGAACGAGGGAGTCTGACCGAGACCGACTCAGCTGTGAGAACTGCATTGTGCATTCGTGATTCATTTGAATGTTGTGAACGAGGGAGGAGCCGAGTCTGACCGACTCGGCTGCCATAGAGCGTAACAGTGACCGCCCCTTTTTAACAGCTCCGGTGCCGGAAGTAAATTTCCCATGCATTTATCTCGTCCACTTTTCGTATAATCCTTATAAAAAGAGTATTAAGACTTGAACCAAGCCAATCGTTCGTTATGGTAGTCGTGACCATATTATGTTTGATTCGGGCATAAAAAGAATTTGGAAAACGGAAGAAAAGCCAAAGGTACTTTATTTTGTTGACCGAGTGAGGAACTAATCATCCCGAATCAAACATAATATGGTCACGACTACCATAACGAACGATTGGCTTGGTTCAAGTCTTAATACTCTTTTTATAAGGATTATACGAAAAGTGGACGAGATAAATGCATGGGAAATTTACTTCCGGCACCGGAGCTGTTAAAAAGGGGCGGTCACTGTTACGCTCTATTCGCGATTCGCGAATGAGAACGAGGGACGGAGGGAGGAGCTGAGTCTGAACGACTCACTGAACGATTCACCGCTACCGGAAACACGACTGAACGAACGAACGAACGAATTACTCTTTTTGGCGAACTGAACGACGCGAACTGATTCGCGCAAACGAATCATGAAATCCATCACTACATAATATTACTAGCTGAGTTGATAGGTCAAGGGTCAATAGGGCGTGCAACAGGTCAAGCTGATAGTGAAGTTTTAGAGGCGAACTACTTCAAACGGTCTGTTGCGCTTATAGACTGTATACTTTGATTTTGAACAGGTCATTACATGAAACAGGCCTGAAAATCCATTTAGACAGACATACGAAAAAGTAATTCTAACAAATGGCAATTTAATATTTTTGTCTAGTAAAAAATGTCATCTACTCGCCAGTTGTCTGGTAAGCCAAAAAGTTAGTTTCAACCCCTGTGCACAGGCATTACCCCTTGTCAGTACATTCTTGCCACTAGTAGTCTAGCTTTTGAGGAGTTGATCACATGCTATTGCTATAATCATAATCCTATTCTGTGTGTGTGTGTGTGTGTGTGTTAGGCTATTTAATGTATGCATACTATTGTAATATGTATCTTGGTTACTTTGTACTGATGTCTTTTTCTTTATAGGTTCCCCAAAACTCATTTAGGCCCATTTATCGTAACATTTTTTTGAAACTTTGCATCAAAAAGGCACTTTTAAGAGCCACGTTTGTCCTTTTGTCATTCTCTGTTCTCTTCTTTGTATTGCACTCTCTCTCTCTCTCACCCCCCCCCCCCTTCCCACCCCACCCCTCCCCCTTCCCACCCCACCCCCCTTTGTCTGTACTTTTGTCTGTCTTTGTGCGTTTTTTGCCATGTCAAAACCTGAGCTGAACGAGCTCTTGAAGGAGATCGACAATCTTTGTCAAGCAGGCTGAAGCTAAGAATGCACTCCAAAAGATCCAACAGTGCTTCAGCATGCCACGGGAGGCAGTACCATCCACCAGCCAGACATCCACCAGCCAGCGACCTGTGAAGTGGATAAAGAAGGACAGCGATGGGAACATTATTTATGCAAGGCCAAGGTCATCCCGAAAACAGACAGGTCAGATTTACTTTGCATTAATGTTAATTTAAGGTTTAGCCTGGTTCTCATACATACTGATCAGCTTTGCATCTGTCTGGCCAGGAGGCCTATCTCCACTTCTTCCTGTTTGCCTGAGATGGGGAACTAATCAAAACCTGACTTTCACCCCAACATGACGGAGGCGGGCTTAATGCGTGTTTTTGTTTTAAATTGCGATGCATCCCACTATTTTTTTCTCTGCAATCATTGGTCTGATTGGTTGTAGGCATTTTCAATACCTGCAGAGGCATTTTTATCTATGTCTGTTAATCCTACCTCATGAAAGCTGGAGATGACATGAAATTGGCCAGACTGATATGCATAGCAGATCAGTCTGTGTGAGAGAACCATGCTATTCAAATTGTACATTTAGTCATGAGTCTGAATTAGAAAATACCGTAATTCCTTAAATAATGGCCGGGGCCTTTATTTACTTCAGCTGCACCAGACCCAGGGTTTTATTTTAGGTAGGCTCTGTATTACAGGCAGGCCTTCATTATATTACTTACTTGTGCCTACCATCTAGGAAAAGCAATGCTAAAAGTTTGTGTCATTACAGTATGTATAAAAGCTGTTTGTGGTAATGTATGTGTATGTAATTATATGTTATATGCTGTTTTTTTCTGCTACAGCAAGTCCCAGTCACAGCCAGGGTCATAAGACTGGTGGTTCTCTTGTCAGGGCTCCGGAAACCAGTGTGGAATTACCTAGCAACTTCCCTTACATTACTGCTGGTATGTTCTTTATTGTGTCTGCACTGCACAATTGTAGGTTCATCAAGAATAGGAATACACATTCCAGATTTTTTTGTTGGTAACAGTTGATACTTGATAACAGTTTAATAAACGCCTCAGGCAGTGTTTTTATTGCGTTTTCAAATAAAATTGAAACAACTCTGTTGTGGATGCACTCCTCATCCATATCCCAACAATGTTCATGTTCGGTACAATAGTGGGTCCATGTTGAATGTTTGATTAACTGGGGAACATTCTTAAATCCTTTTGCACTGACAGTAAACCCAGCTGATGTGGACACCTTGGGTGAAGTTCATCAAGTTGTTGATGAGCCAGTGAGACAGGACAAAGGTAAAAACATAATGTCAAATTAACAATCATTGCATTCATTCATTTATTGTCAGTTATATCAGATGCACTGCTTTGTTGTTACCAGACACCTTAATTGAAAAGCTGAGGTGCCTCCTAGCTGATGCTGGCATAATGACAGATCCGCCAGCATCACCATCACCATCATCATCATCATGGAAACACCGGAAGCAGGTGGCCAGTGAGCACTGGAGCAGGGCGAGGGAGGACATGATGGCCAACCTTCTGGCAGCTGAAAGACCCCCCTGCCAACCTTGTCTGGTTTGCCGGCGCACAAAGGCTGTGGTACGCTGCAGGGACTGCCTCTCTCAGCTTCTCTGTGGAGGCTGTGACCAGGCAGTACATAACAGCCATCCCCTACATAACAGAGAGTCCATGTTTGAGGGTTTTTTCAAACCTCTGAGTCCAGTTGTGGGAGTAACCCTCAAGGATGACGGCTACTGTTATGTTAATTATGGTATGTATGAAAACAGGGTAATTGGAAACATTTGATTATTTATCCCACAATGTAGGTCACTGTATGATATGAGTAATTTATAAGAATATGAATAGATTTATTTTCTTGATTTAATGCCCCAGGTCTTGTAATATAAGCTACATGCTGTTTTATTTTTGGTTCTTTCAGATCGCCTGTTGCCTATGTCAACACCACCAATTTGTGCCTGCCAAACAGGCTGTCTTGCTGGACCTGGCAAGACTGTAATTGTAATAGGAATGAATGGTGAGATTTGTTATTCTGATGCATTACGGTATAGTGTATGATATTAAGCAGATATTTTTGTCCAAACTGACTAAATGGAATGCACTGTCATATTTTTTTGTTATTTACAATATATACAGTAGATAAAGTATCACACCATAACTTATGACTTCCACAGGAAGACACCAACTGGCCCTACCAATACTGAAATGTGTTACCTGCCAGGCCACCTGGAATGCGGGACTACCTGACCTGGTAGCAAGTGGCTACTGGCCGGCCACACCAAATTTTGAGACCATATACTGCACTGACCTATTTCAGTCTTACTCCAAGATTAAATTAAGGGCACCAGGTTTGTCAAGGCAGGCGTTTTTGGGGATGCTGGAAGATAGGACAGTGGCCTTTGGAAGGGTGAGTTTATTAATGCCTCAGAATCATCATAAAAGAATGACACAAACTTAACTGAGACGCAATGAAATAATGTTTTACGGATACAGCTGAAGTACCCCATCATATACTTAATTACACATGCTTAAATGTGAAATATTTATTATATTCATTCACTCCTTTTTCCCTTCATTTGATTGTCCCCTTCAATAGACTGGACCCATATGTGGCGACACCTTCCAGAAGGCCTTCCTGGAGTGGCAGCTAGCAGAATTCGTAAAGGACAATTTGTGTGGAGGGGACCCCTTTACATGCTCTGCATGCAGCCCACAGATGCATGCCGTGTCGGTTGATGGCAACCGGAAATTGTACCGATTTGCAAATGCAACAAGGTATGCCTGAGAAAAATCAGACAATTTTTTCAAATTTCTCTCCAGTTGTCAGATCTGACTATAACTATTTCTGCAATGTTATAGCACGGACAAGGGATTATTTGAAGGGGTCTTCCTTGCAAAGGATGAACATGTGGCCTCATTTGTCGAGGACATACACCACCTGTGAGAAAGTACACATCAAAGTGCTTTGGCAGTGAGCAAGATAAAAATGAAACTTTGTCGTAGGATGGCAATGAAGACATCGTTGGAAAGGTCTTGATCTGCAGAGTACAGATCTGCCACTGTGAACATTCTGGGTGGTTCCTGCTCCTCATGAATGCCCTTTGAACCTTGAACCTAAGGCTCTTTTAAAGGCTTACAGAAAAGCAACAATGTGATACAAACATGGGGAAACATTTTTGGAAAGCTCTTGACTTCTTCTATCATGGCCTTTGGCCTCATGGCCAAACCGACAGGGGGCGCTACTGGGTAGGGTCAAAACCAGATTTCACCCAATTAATAATAGTAAAAATGAAATCTAACCAAATAAATGTGCTCCCTAGTCCCTAAAACATATAATACACTTGGAAGTCACGAAGTTACACGAAGTTCCTTGACACATGTTCACATAATAGGGAAAACACGTTAGAACTACAAAAAACATGGCGCCGTTTGTAGTTTTTTTAAATTCATTTTCCGGGTTAGGGTTAGCGTTTTGCCCGTTTTTCAAGAGAGAAAGTATAACCTGAACATATTTTGTTCATATTATAGGGAGATTGATGTAGTAAAAGCCAGAAATGTCATCTAAATGCATGTAAATGTGGATGGTAGCTCAAAATATTGCATTTTCCACGGAAAATGTAAGTGTCCGCCATTTTTGTTTGTTTTCGCAGGGGGAAACTTGACCGTCACGTGACCTGTTGGTTGATAACAGCCTTCTGAACCTAACAGTAGGTTAGTAGGCCCCTACTAGCCCATATAAATGGGACTGATGCGTGCTGATAACGTCTATTGAATAGACTGACAACAGTCAAATGGGGTGGAGATATGCTATGTAGGGTGGAGCCAGTTGTTGCAGAGATTTAAAAACAAATAACAGATTTTTTAAATTTATCTTAAAGCGTACAGGGAGCCAATGAAGAGGCTAATGGACTGGAAATCTGCCATACCTAGTCTGCATTATCGTCCCTGCTTTTAATAACATTAGTTATCTATTATCTAGTATTATTTAGTATGATTATTAGCAATGCTTTTTGCCATCTTCTACTATTACGTAAATCATTAGGCTTTCAGGCCTATTACATCATTATTTTTCCTATTTGTTCATGCATTAACTGTATTATACAGATATTATAATAGAGATGAGAGTGTGGATGTAGGGGTGGCGGGGTAGAAGGGCAGGGCAGTGCCATGGTTTCACGGTCCAGCCTAGTGCCCGCCGTTCCTTGGCTGGCTTCTCTGCATGGCTCTGCTTGATCTCCACTGCTTGAACACTCCACTTGTAATGCACCTGAATTAGAACTTATTGAATGTGATGCTTGAAATCTGTGTGGCCTCTTTCATGTCTCTTTCAAAGTCTTATGTTAGGCATCAGACAGCATAGCAACTTAGTACACTCATTGTACATAGGCCACATTCCTCCCACCAGTTATATGTCAACATAATGTATACTGTATGTTCACGTTTTGTTTGTGGGTCAGGAAGATGGTAAATGGGACTTCTGTTGGGGGCTTCAAAGATGTGATTTCATTCCATACTTCCTGTCACGTGGATTTAATCACTATAATTTGTATTCTACCAGAAAGCGTTAATTCTTGTTCTGTACCTATTAATTGATTGTACAACACAGAGTTAAACAAAGGCAAATCTACAAGAGACAAGTAATACTCATTGTAGTGTGTGATTTTTCCTCCATATGATACTTGATTATGATAGTACATAAGCGCCGCTGCTTGATACATGGTAGTGTGTAATGATGTCCTGTGACCTTGGCTATGGCGGCAAGTTTCTGCAGCTGTCTACCTTGTTACCTACCTCTCTGACACCCGGAGGAAGATCAGTTATTTATTGATATGTGAACCTTATGTTAACAGGTGTTTGATAACAAAAGGAGGACTTCAAGGAGTATTATAGTTTTTATTGAAACTGAATTTTCGGAGTCTCTGGTCCTTCTCAGGAAGGGAACTGGCTGGCCGGCTCCCATGTGTCCTCCCAGGTTTTTCCACTATTAAAACAGTACACAAGTCACATCAGTCTTTTAGTGTACACAATGGCTATAATATTCAGAAGATACATTTTCACAAAATGTTATCGTGTGGTTGCAATTTTTTTAAATGGACTTCAAATACAGAGTCAAAAAAATTCAGGGTTGATTGATAGTCAATACAAGTACACTGAATGCAAGCTCACACGCGTACTTTCAGTGCAGTCATCATGCAGCCGTACCCTTCAGATCATTGCATCACGTCACAAAAAAAAACGACAACACACTTTGGTACACAGTTATGCATGGCTTCCTTGGGTTCAAGTGTATATGACTTGTGTTGACTATCAATCATCCTTACATATCAGGTCACTTTGTAAGTATAGTTTCAACAGCTTACAGGGCCTTGGAAGATAGAGAAGCCACAGTATCAGAGGCTGTTGAAGACCCAGTCAACTTTTCCTACTTCCTCGAATTAACATAGCACCTGATGCATAAATAAAACCAAGCCTGTCTGTTTCTTAAATTATTGTTTATTATATCTATGCTAATATTCTCCGTCAACCATCTCTCCATTGCTCTTTGTGAGATTCAAAACAATGTCATGTTGCACTTTAGGGGACAGGCTTTACAAAGGTAGGCTCTCAAGTAAGACTGTGGGTAGTCTCTAAATAATAGAAAAATGTGCAAATGTATAGTGGTTCAACAGTTCAAAATGTATGTATGTAAATATCTATCATCGTTCAAAAACCACAACACAGTAAAATAAATCAAACGCCTAATAGGTCACATAACATGAATTGATACATACTGTATGCCAGTACTTACCACGCAGAACAAGGCATCCAGTGCAGTTTTACTTCTGCCTTATCCTACAGAAACACACACACACACACACACACACACACACACAGAGTTAATCATATTTCTGTGGTTACTGTTACCATACAGACAGTTGTTCACACGGCTATATGCACTGGTCAGGAGATATGGTTCCAGATCTTACCTGTTTCATTCTTTTGTCAACAATACAGTCATATTGCCACACTTTTTGCTTTTTGCATTTTCGGCATCCTGAAATAACAAAGGCAAAAAGTCTTGTTTGAAAAACAAACCCTAGGTTATCAATAAATGGAAGTATTTGCTATAGATAGATAGATAGATAGATAAATAGATAGACAGATACACAGATAGATTGATAGAGATACTATATATCTAGAAGGAAAAGAAGGTGACCCATCACTCCTCATGGGTGTTGTTGGGAAGGACCGGCTCTGCCAATGCCTCTAGCTATGGGGCATGGTGGCCACTGACCATCCCTGCTGTGGTGCTGAGCTGCCATGCACCATATCTTAGTTATGCACCTATAGCCTAGTGCTGACAATAACCTCTCATGTGGCATGACGTACAACTCTCTCTCTCTCTCTTCTCACTATATTTTACACATATATAACACATATGATCTGTGAAGTATGAATCTCCTTGACTGGCCTTACTCTTTTCGCTTCCTCCGTCCACATATACTACAATCATCTCTGCTGAGTGTCATGCCTGCCATTCACTCTCCGCCTCCTTGTCATCACCCCCCCCCCCCCCCCAACTGCGACCAACTTCACGGGAGGCACATACCAGGACCGTCTCCCCTCCTTCCTAGAGGCCCCATGACCATGGCACTCGTCAAATTAACTCCACTTAAATGCTACCCCCAAGATTGATCCCATTCCTTGACTTTATACATTAAACATTATGTCTGGCTGCCACTGTCCAATCAGAACTTTAGACAACCACCTATGGCTTGCCTACCATATCATGTTGTGGGACAATATTTTAATTTATGCTGCTATGATGCTTAGCCAAAACCATGGACAAGTTGTATCTGTCCAAAATCTATCACTTATGGTAAATTACTGACTGCACTTGTACTTCATTTCACTATGCAGCACTGGGTGGAGGGTAGGACATGAAAATAAAAGAAAAACCTTGACAGAATCACACCAATCACAGTCTAGCAGTGCCAATAAGGCTCTAGGAGGCTACTGTTGCTTTACACCACAATTCATTCTGCAAAGAAAGATCACTTTACCATTTTGGGGCTGGACCTGGACCTGGGGCTGAGGCTGGATCTGGGGCTGGACCTGAGGCTGGGGCTGGACCTGGACCTGAGGCTGGGGCTGATGGACTGTGGATTCTGGAGGTTGGGGGGGGTTCCAAATAGCATTAACTTGTAAACGTAACTGTAATGAACTTTGCAAAAACATAAAGGTTGGCTGCAAAGAAAGATCACTTTACCCTTTCTTCGTTTTTTCCTTTTATTAGACTCGGGTTGGACCTGGAGCTGAGGCTGGGGCTGGACCTGAGGCTGGACCTGGAGCTGAGGCTGATCCTGGAGCTGGGGTTGGACCTGGACCTGGGGCTGAGGCTGGACCTGGGGCTGGACCTGGGGCTGAGGCTGGGGTGTGTGGTCAATAGCCTCAACTTGGAGCAGGTGAGCTCCAAGTTGAGTCTGGGGCTGGGATGTAGAGGGCAAATAAATTAAGTTGAGGATGACACCGTCATCCATCAGCTGAGGCTGAGACTGCTGGTCAAGCAGGGTGTCATCCTCGGGCTGCTGGTCTGGCAGGGGGTCAGCCTGGGTCTGCTGGTCAGGTGGGGGGTCAGCCTGGGGCTGGATGTTTATTTCTGTTGAGGAGGTCCTAATTAATTTTAATCTGTATTCATTAAATAAAATATATTTGAAAATAAGTTTAAAAAAGTTCAGCAAAAACCTAACCTTGCTCTTTCAGCAAATACTCATAGGCCTTTTGCATCGCATCAACAAAAGGCCTTGTGTCTTCGGTGAGTGGCATTCCTGTGGTGATATCAGCCACCCATAAATGCCTCTGCTTCCTTGCAATAAATAAAATGGGCATATACCCCAAGGCAGCAAGTTTCTGCACCTGAAATGAGCAAAAGTACTTAGAAAATGTCATGTTGCAGTGGTATCACACATACACAAACATGCACCTGTCTTGCAGCACTTTATACATCCCCGACTGCTACATGGACCTGTCTTACATCTCTCCACACTAATATTCCTCCACCACCCATCAGCCAAAAGACCTGACAACCCAAACACATTGTTTGTCCTGCTCTTTTGCCCCCTCACCCCCACAGCACACTGCTCCCCCCACACACACACCACTGCCATCACCAGTAAGCAGTGGTGGTTCTAGGGGGGGCAGGGGGGGCCAGTGCCCCCATAACTCTGAGTCCGGCCCCCCCTGCGGCCCCTCCCGAACGAGGAGTCTGCATCAATAATAAAATGACATACAACCCCCCCCCCCCCCCGTCTGACATTACGATCGCCCCCCCCCGTCGGACATTACGATGGCACCCCCCCCCCCCCCCGCCCGCCGGCCCCCCCATTAAAACTGGTCTAGAACTGCCACTGCCAGTAAGCCCCTCACCATTCACATAGCAGACTGCCAGCCACCCCAGCCTTCAACAGTAAGCCGCCCCCCCCCCCCAATCCGTACCTCCTACCTGATCCATTCTATTTAGTTGTATTTAGCTTACTTGTATTTTAGTTTACTTGAATTTGATGCTGTACACCGCCAAAAAACTGTGTTGAGAACAATTTACATAGGACAGTTTACCTCAGCAGCATCTGCCGCCAAGTCTTTGTTACTGTATTATATGTACGTCGCTTTGGATAAAAGCATCTGCAACTGACTCTTTGAAATAAATAGTTTAAATAAACCATATAGTAACTATATATATATGAAATAAAACGCCAGGAGTTTTATTTAGCCGTCAAGTATTTCAGCGACGTATGTCTGGTGCTGTTCTGGTACAGATCAGGCAGGCAAATCATTCTTCTTCCTGATACGTCTTATGATACGCCTGATACGTGTGCACATGCGCAGAACGGATCAGGTAGGCAGAATGGATCGGGTACCGACACGACCTGCTGTCCCTGTCATAGACAATTGACTGGCCGTGAGCCAACAAACTCCTGCTGGCAAATGACATGACTGTACCGTTCAAATGAAGGTCACATGGCACAATGAACAGAGCCTTGATTTAGAATATTTGGAGGTGGCCCTAATCAGAATTGACAGACAGATTCCTTTGTTGTGTTTTTGACTGAGGTGCATAGTTCATAAAGGGGCTTGAATTTCCTTCGGGATGAATGAAGTACTATCTTATCTTATCTTATCTTATCGTATCTTCTCCGTATTGTGAGTGGGAATTGAAATTGAATCAGGAAAGTGTTAAGATTTTCTCAACCTTTTTACCATTCTCTTTCTCTTTTGTTACAAATGCTGTTACAAAAACTAGTCCTAGGCCCTGACCATGGCACAACTGGCGCAACATTTTCAGATCGCACCCCAACTTAACACTCTCCCATTCTCTCCAACTCTACCCCTCACTCCACTCACTGTCAAGAGTCCTATCTGATTAAAGGCAAAAAGACATTACATAATAGTTAATAAAAGAAAGGTATTTTTATGCAGCCTCCAGGGTCAAAACAGAGGTCGACAGTTTTAAATAATATTTGTTCCTTAACAGTGTTACAAATAACATTTACTTACAAGAAAACATTTGGTCAGCACTTTTAGAGAGTTAATCAGATGTATAGGATAGGCTGTTAGGCATATATCTTTGTGCTGATGAGCAAACTGAGAGAGGAGGGGGAGTGATTTTGGACAGTTTGAATCCATCCAAATGTTGCCCTGTTTATGGTAGGTGTGCCACCCTGACACACTTGTGACTAAACACCCTGGGGCAATTGCTCTGTCAGTTAGCATTGCGTTAGTTGTGCTGCGGTTTTAAAACCGTACTCCGGAAACCGGAGGTTTTGGAGTTTAACTCGCAGCTGCGCACGAAGTTAAACCTGACTGCTGTGTACTGACCGACACAGGATCAGCTGATTCCTAGTTAAACTCGTGTTAAACCGGAAGTACTCTGATTTCTTGTTATACTCCAGCAGATGCAGTCTTAACTTAATGTTGGATGCATTTTGTGCTATAATTACCAACAAAAACTTAATGGGAATGTAAAGTGAACTTTAATATAATAAAACGCAAATAATGTTGAAATATATTATGAAATAGTCTAGCCTACTTTTTGTGGTCTGGAATCTGAATCTGCCCTTACCTACGTCAATCAATCAATTACTTGCCCCCCCCCCCCCCCCCACGTCAACAATCGCGCCGCACCAGGGGGGCGCCCCCGTCAACAATCGCGCAGCACCCCCCCAAAAAAAAAAATTGGGGGGGGGGCGCCAAAATTGTTGCTGCATACCCCCCTGACACTGGGTAGTTGCACCCCTGGAGAGGGTAGTTAGGATGAACATGTCTCGGATAGAGAACTATAACGAGGAGCAGAAGTTATATTTATTGTACTGCATTCGAGGTGTTGTGGACACGGTGGAAGAGGAAAGACACCACCACTACGCTCCGAGGAAAGTCTGTTTGGGATGATCTCTCAAACACATTTAACAGTAGATCTCAGCAGAAGACCGAGCAGCGGCACATTTAAAGAATGTATGGAAGCGCTTGAAAGTTGAAGTGCGTAATACTATTGCTGAGCGGACGCACGACCGAGACCTGAGCCCCGTGAGCCGTGAAATATCACTGCTCATTCCAAGTCGACTATGTCCAATATTGTTATTGTACTGAAGGCCTATCTGGCGTAATAAGTGTAAATGTATCATACATTATTATTAATACTAATAATAATAATTAATACAACTAATTCTGTGTGTCGGTTATAATGGAGCCTTGTTTCATCCTGCAAACTGGTTTAGTCTCCTCTAAAACCATGTCCGTTTCGAGACTAGACTAACACGCACAAAATACGCCCTCTAGTGTCTGATGTGAATTTCTCTGAAGACACAGCAATTGAGATCAAGGTAAACCGCAGCTGCAGGTTAACCCACAGGTACATACGACACAGCAATGGAGCTTAAGACGTCACGTGACTTCTTGCGTCACCGACGAGTTTAAAACCGTGTTAAACTCTAAAAAGTGGCTAAGTAAGCGGCAGAGCAATTGCCCCCCTGAGCACAGTGTGTGCTTGAGTTCGGTGTCTTCTTTACATACTGTGGAGGGTGTTTGTGGAGTGTGTGTTGTTGGTGGCTGGTTTACAGCCTCACCTGGCCTGAGTCAGACTAATTGGACTCTGGCTGGGTGGGGCTGCACACCTGTGGTGCATGAGAGCAATCATGGCACCCAGGATAAACCAGCCATCAACACACACTCGAGGAGGAGCCACAGCCATGGCTGTTGTACCATCAGCTCGGCGAATACCACCAGCCTGAAACTCCAATAAACATCTTGTACTACCATCTACCCTGTCCTGTGTCGGAGGGCCCCAAGGAAAGCCACTTAGGTGGCGTGTGGTAGGATGAACCCTGCCACACATACATTCTAAAGAGGGCCTTAGGCCCAAACGTCAATTATTGCAATAAAAATCAGTGCATGGACCTGGAGTGTGCTGCACTTCTATGATGTTGAACAGTTATGCCAGTAGCCAGCACCTAAGAAATCTGTGGACACCACAAGAATACATACAGTACCTGTAGGATGCATTCATAAGCATCTCAGTTAAAGGAAAGTTGTATAAAACCATACATTAGGTCCATGCCTGCATTGACCAACCTTAACTTTAGAGAAATCACATCCTACATACTTAGACATGATAGTTAGATGTCGATAGTTTGACAAAGCACATTACATTAACATCCATAGGGTAACATGGATGTTAAAGGTAGGGTCCAAGATGTTTTCATGGAGCACTTTTTACTATATTGCTTAAAATCCTCTTCACACTACAATTGTAACCAATTCATTAAATGCTCTAACACAAAAATAAAAAATGCAGTCACCTGTGCAACGTACAGGACTGGAAAAACACCATCCAATGATTTTGAGCGTCCCATTTAAATGATTGGATGGTGATATTTCTATCAAACTCAACTGCCATTTATCCCTCCCCCATCTGCGCCATAGACAGCGCTCGTCTTGTACTCTGGAGGTGGGGCTACGGGGAAAATCTGAAGAAACATGTATTTTTCCAGGATCTTGTAACCTACCTTTAATGTAATGTGCTTTGAGTTTCATTTTGACAACCACTCTATTCATGAAGTGTGAGCATTTTCACTTACTGCAATTTGGGCAGAGGACACCACCCTTGCTTTATTGTGGTTTTGCCTGACCCCTTCAGCCCACTCAACATTTATTTGGTCTTTCAGACCCTTCATCCTCTTGCTCTTGGTCAGGCTTCCATAGCAGGCACTGCAGCATTTACGGTTTGCCTGGTTCAAAACCTGGCAAGCAGGACAAGGCCTGAATTTTCTCTTTGTCATACTGAAATATACATATAAACACACAGACAAAGATTATTATGATTTCTAACAGGCAGCACATTTAAAAGTCATAAAGGTTGTCCTAAAACCACAACCCACACATAAATAGCCTTTACGACACATTCAATGACAAAATTAAATTCATATAGGCCTACCCAAATGAAATAATGCTCGCGGATGCCCTATTATTAGTCTTGGACTGTTTAAACACTTTTTACATTGAAAATCAAATGTGTTTTTTAAAGCATTGAATACAATTGGAATGCAAGGTGAGACATGTGTCACATAGATATATACACGTCCAGCCCCAGCCTCTGATACAAATGTCAGACATATATTTCTGACAACATAGAATTTTTATTTTTATTATATATGTTGTGTCACAAATATATGTCTGACATTTGTATTAAACCAAAAGGCTTGAAAATCGGTTGTGTGTAGTGAGTTATGGTGACTTTAATCGTTGATAGACCTCTGCCTCTATTGACTAATGCAGGAAGTAGACGCGGTTTCCCCCGTCCCAAGATGGCGGCCGTGTTGACGTGCCCATAGACATCTGTATAAGATGGACGTGCCTGACAAGCCCGAATGCGGCATCTGTGTATATATCTATGCATGTGTCACATCATGCTTAATCACAACTGGGGGATATTAGCCTAGAACTCTAGACACCCCCTAGCGGCAGCAAATTTATTTGGCAGCTAGTGTAGTCTAGCAAAGCTCCGTCCGCTTTTTGGTGCTGGAAACACCAAGTGTGTCTTGTATGTCTGGCCAATCACAGCGTGAGGGGCGGAGTCGAAAGCTGGGTTACCTAATGACGACAGAGTTGCGACGGTTCCGTGTTAGGTAAACAATGGCTGCTGCTGCTTGCGAACGGTTGTCTTTCCACTCGGCTTTGGCCGCGACTCTTCAAGACTTTAAGTTAACATTTTATTTGAGAAAAGAACAAAGAACGGCACTGAAGTCTTTCCTCGAAAATAAATATTTATTCTGAGTTTTGATTAATTACGTAGTCAGAGCCGTCGCTCTGACTACGTCACCTTCTTCGTTGCTCTGATTGGTTGTAAGCGCTATCCTATTGCGTGCAGAGGGAACTTGAAAGACAACCGTTTATCCCGCCCACACTGCCAATGGAGCTACGCCAGACCTTACATCTTTCTGATGTAGGTCTGGCTTGCCAGGCTAGGGGGATATGCCTTCAGGGGTGGATTTGAAATGAATTTAACATATTCTAAAACTCTAGCCTACCTTGGCTAATCTACTTTCTAGCATCTTACAGATTTGATTAAACGTGACACATCACTCTCGTAACTAGAACAGTGCACACAATACGGCAATACAATGATAGGCGGCCTAAATAGGGTCAATAAATGTAAGTGTGCATCCACCTTTACTTACTTTATTCGTTGCACTTCGAAGAAACAGATAGCAAAGAAGGGGGAGGGGTGCTTGGGAACGTTCGCCGCCCGATTGTTTTGCGCATGTGCGCAGCATTAATAAAATGTCTATTGGACAGCCCTATGCGTCAAAAAACAACGACGAAGGATTTACATTCAGGTCTATGGGGCGGCGCGAGTCCACAATACGGCAATATAATGATAGGCGGCCTAAATAGGGTAAATAAATGTAAGTGTGCATCCACCTTTACTTACTTTATTCGTTGCACTTCGAAGAAGCAGATAGCAGAGAAGGGGGAGGCGTGCTTAGGAACGTTCGCCGCCCGATTGTTTTGCGCATGTGCGCAGCATTAATAAAATGTCTATTGGACAGCCCTATGCGTCAAAAAACAACGACGAAGGATTTACATTCAGGTCTATGGGGCGGCGCGAGTCGTCCAGGAGCGACGCTACGGGGGTACCTTCTGCTGCAAATGTTGACGAGATGGGTCAGTGACCAGGCCTCAATATGTGACGAGTTGGGTGTGAGACTGTGTTGGATACAAACGGCAGATGCAGTGAGCATTAGCATTAGCCTCCGCCCGCCTCCGTACTTACTAGTGATGGGTCGTTCGCGAACGAACCAGTTCGAACGAACGACTCTTTAAAGTGAACGAACTGACCTCGTTCGCCACTCTCGTTCGCGTCGTTCGTCTCGTTCGCTGAGTCTCTCTGACGCGCTGATTCGCGAGTCGTTCGCTGACTGATTGACTCGAGGACTGAGACGTCACTCACGACTCGTCATCACGAGAGCCAGCCAATGTATGTTGTTTGTCTGTCTGTGAGTCTAGGACGCTTTCGAATGGTTGACACATTAACAATACCACTTTCACATTTGAATATTGCCTTTTACATTTACATATCAGTGAAATGGTAAATACATGCTGTCTTTGTATTTTCTGTGTCATGCCAGATTAATAAAATATTTGAATGTCTCGTCAATCTGTCTCGTTCTTTCATGCTTCCTTCTCACGCACGCAACCCGGCCGGGACCCACACCTTGGTGGATCTTGGTCTTGAGTGGGGGTGGCCAATGGCCATCTTCACAATAGTAAATAAAATATGCCCAGAATAAACACAACTGTACATCATTAACTTTAAAACTCATCATTGCTAAATCAAGTCTATTATCTTGCTGATATACATCCAATAATCTACTACGCCCCCCCCCCCCCCCACACACATACACACACACACACACACACACACACACACACACACATCCCGCTGCGTTTGGTTTGTCTAACTTTACCTTGAATTGGGGGAATGGGGCATTTTGATCCTGACATGTCATTATGCATACATTAAATACATCTGTTGAACTCAAATTAAATACATATGTTAACATATTCAACCAGACACAATGTTGTATTTGCTATTAACACATTTATTAACACCATCATTTGCACCATTGCACGATTGTGAATCGTGATTTCGTGATTAGTTAGTAAATGAGAATAACGAGGGAGTCCGAGACCGACTCAGCTGCATTCGTGATTCGTTTGAATGTTGTGAACGAGGAGGAGCCGAGTCTGACCGACTCGGCTGGCATTCGCCATTCGCGAATGACAGCCGAGTCGTTCGCGATTCGCGAATTGAGAACGAGGGAGGAGCTAAGTGAACGACTGAACGAGTCAGTGAATGATTCAGCGCTACCGGAAACACGAACGAACGAACGAACGAACGAACGAACGAACGAACGACTCACTGTGGCGAACTGAACGACGCGAACTGATTCGCGCAAACGACTCATGAAATCCATCACTAGTACTTACGCTCAATAACTGAAATTCGCGCACGATCTCTACGTCACTGTTCTCAGGCCGCGCCTCCTGTTCGCTGATTGGAAGCCACATTTGAGGGAAAAGAAATCGTTCTGCCATACATAGACATATATACATAGACGCCTCATGACGTGATGGAACGTAACCCAGCGTCGCTGCCATATTGGTAGGGAGTCCTCACTCTAGTCTAGCATAGGAGTCAACGGGAGAGCTATGCCAGTATGTTGTGCAGCTTACGGCGCAGTATTGACACCAGATCGTGTGGGATTACCTTCAACAAGTAAGATTGAACAATAATTCTTAATATTTTAAAAAATAAATAAATAAATAATTCGTCCTGTATCATAAATAAATCTCTGCCATTTGTAACAAACCAAACCGTGTGAAAATCCGGTAAAAATTCGGGGAGTTATGCTTATTATTGTAGTTGGGGATACGCCTTCCTCCATAGAAATGAATGCACTGGGGGCGCACTGGGTCCCCTGCCAAGATGGCGGCCGCGCTGCTACGTCAGCTCTAACGGGCAGCGTCAGTCTATGAGGCGCCTATGTATATATGTCTATGCTGCCATACAGCACCGCCAGACCTTAGTGCTGAAGTGAAATGAAAATTGAGCGGAAGTACGTAGGTGGGCGGAGCCAGGCTACGACGGACCCGTCGCTTCCCGAAAAATATTTCTCAACTTTTGACGCCAGCCACGGAGCCGAAAGAACGGACAGACCCAGAATGCATTTCGAGGGCGCCCCGTGCAAAGTCGACGAGATCCATCCATTGACGGAGGTAGTGTGCACGAGGCGGGAGGAACAAGCGCACATTAGGCCTACCTAATCCTAGTCATTTGTTCGCCTCCCTCCACCTCCCTCTCTCTCCGGTGCGTATTCAAGCCACTTCTTCAGTGTCCCTAAATACACAATATGGGTGGTCCCTGGCAGCTGTTTTTGGAGTGCAGCTGAAAGAAAGAAAGAAAGAAACAAACCCGGTCAAGAATTACCAACATGGCGAAGGTAAGCTGTTGTAACATACTCAACCAATGCATTTACATGTCAATCATTTAATTTTAAAATAAATACTTAGGCTACTAAAATGGACACAATTGCTACGCGCATGAGATTAGGGTGAATGCAATGCATGCCCCAATAGTTTTAAAGAGGCATACCATGCCAATAAACATAGTGAGACTTGATTGTGTGTGTGTGTGTGTGTGTGGTAGCATCATGCATGCTAAAACATGTGTAACCGGTGGGTAACCTCTGCGTTGTGTAGTAGTAGTTGTCGTTAAGTGAACCACAATGCTCCAGTTTCTCTCGCTTTATTCCTGACAGAGATGACAATGAAACAATAAACAATACGTCTCAGACATCACCCGAGCCCCTCTCCCACAGTGCACGAGGACAAGAGCGCGCTCGAGCCGTTAGGCTAGCTAGCTTAGCTCAAATTTAAAACGCGGAACATACCTGACAGAGATGACAATGAAACAATAAACGTCTCAGACATCACCCGAGCCCCTACAAGGAGAAACATGAATATGAATAAAATAAAACTTTAAAAACATAAAATAGAGGCCAAATAAAACCCCAATGGACCCGGAACAAAAGAATACGCTCACCTCTCCCACAGTGCACGAGGACAAGAGAGAGAGCATTGTGGGAAATGGATATTTTATACAGACATGGGGTCGCCCCAGAAGAAATGCAGGGGTACACAGGGAGCTCTACCGAGAAGTAACAACGGTCAGGTAGATAGAAACAATAATTTTGTGTGATTATATTATATACAGCATAACCTCTGTTACACTCACCCCCTTAGAATTACACAAAATTCTGAGCAGCATAACAAAACACATTCAAAACAGGCCCAAATATATCAAACATATACAGTCAGCAACATAAGCTTCCCATCAAAAGGATAGGAGAGTCAGAGATTCACTCGGCGCCTAGCAAAACTCAAAATACTCCATAGACAAAATGTAGTGCCTTATACACCACACAAACAGGCCAACAATGTGTTCCCATGACCATAAAAAATGAAAATTGTTATGCATTTGGAGGTCATCGCATCAATAAAAAGAGAGATAGAGACCAAGGATGAACATTACAAATATTTACATATCACATGTGTACCAAGTAACCTCACATATGATAATGAATCTTACACATCACACATGAATAACAGCATTGGAATTTTGCTCAAACCCTAACAAGGTATCAAGCTGTGTCATAGACTCAATGAGACGACACACAGGCCTGATGACTCTGCCAAACCGTGAGGCGAGTCCATCTTCTACATTTTGTCTCTGAAACGAACCCGAACAGGCAGGAGGTGGACATGGCAGGAGAGCAGGAAAAGCTTGTGGTTGGTCTAGGACACTAGCAGGTGGGGGATCTATGACACCAGTGGGAGCAGCTAGAACCGGGGAGGCCGGAGGGGGATGGAGAGGGGCCAACAGACCGTCCTGGGCAGGGGACTCACCAATAGAGGACTGCTTGTGCACCCATGAGGCGGTGCGGCCGTTCTCCCACTCACTTACATTTAAGAGGGAACCAGCAAGGGACGGTTCAGCTGCTGCAGCCGCAGTGTCCGACGCAGCCACTTCG
Organism: Merluccius polli; assembly: GCA_030340625.1. NCBI lineage: Eukaryota > Metazoa > Chordata > Actinopteri > Gadiformes > Merlucciidae > Merluccius > Merluccius polli. The sequence goes on along the minus strand of JAOPHQ010002629.1, from coordinate 54,766 downwards.
GTATCATGCCGACGGGATAGAGAGGGGACATCAGCTACACTAGGGGCAGGTGTGGACAGTGGAACATCCACATAATTCCGAGTGTCATTCAGGGGCAAAAAGTTGACCTGGAGCAGTAAGTTTCGATGGACAACGCGCTCACATCCGTCCTGATCTCTGATACGGTAGATATGTAAAGCCGGTTTTGCAGCAACCACAGTACAGACAGAGGGCTTCCACTTATCAGCAAGCTTGCGCTTCCCTGTGACACCTTTATTCGCCAGCAGCACCCGATCCCCGACAGACAGAGACTGACCTTTGACCCGTTTGTCGTACTGATCACACTGATGTTTCTGCTCTTTTGTGCAGTTCTCCTGAGCAAAGGCCATGGCACAGTGCAGATCTTCCAAAAGAGACTTCACATACGCATCATAGTCACACACAGTCACATCACGAAACACGTTCTTGAACATGAGGTCGACTGGCAGCCTGGGGACCCTTCCAAACATCAAATAGAAAGGCGCGAACCCTGTGGTCTCATGAACAGTGCAGTTGTAAACAAATGTCATGGACTGAATCATCTGTGGCCATCTCTGCTTGGACCGAGGAGGCAGAGATCTCAGCATGTTGCCCAAGGTGCGATTAAACCGCTCAGTACCACCGTTTCCCATAGGATGATATGGTGACGTGTGTGACTTTTCAACCCCTGACAGCTTCAAGAGCTCAGCAATCAGCTCACTTTCAAAATTCGCTCCTTGATCAGAGTGCAAGCGCTGAGGAAAGCCATAGACACAAAAAAAGTTGTCCCACAGTTTCTTCGCCACTCTCCTGGCAGTCTGATCCTGACAGGGGAACGCATGTGCAAGCTTGGTAAAATGATCAGTGATCACTAGAACATCAACAGACTTGTTATCACTACCCTCAGCTGACCAAAAGTCCACACACACGAGTTCCAAGGGAGCAGTGGTCTTAATACTCTCCAGTGGGGCTCTAGCGGACGGCTCAGGGGTTTTGCTGAGGACACACCTGTGACAACACCTCACATGATTGCGAACGTCTCTCTCCATATCATACCAGAAAAAGCGCTGGCGAGCCAGCGAAAGCGTGCGGGGCTGACCCTGGTGACCAGCGTGGTCAACACCTGACAGGGCGTTAGCCTTCAGCGAATCGGGCACAATAAACTGAAACCGCTTGTGCTTGGACAAAGGGTCCTTCGTGACCCTGTAGAGAATGCCATTCAAGAATGTCAGTTTCTCCCATTGTCTGAGGAGTCTGATGGTCAGTTGACTTTCATTGCAGCGTTCACGTCTGGAGGGCCTGCGCTTCCGCTCAACATAGAAAGTAACCCTGGAGATGACTGAATCTCGCTGCTGATGAGACTGAAGGTCACTGAGAGACAAAGAAGGGAGCACGTCCTGACCAGAAGGCGTCAAAGTGGTCAGATGATCGGCAAGGGAGGCTGCTCGCTGTCTAGGAGCAGAGTCCCAGTCATCCGAAGAGGAGAGGATAGAGGAGACATCATCCGCTGACAGAGAACCATTGAAGGCAGCTGGAGGAGAGGGAGTATCCAAGGACTGAGGTTGACAGGTAAAGCGGAAAGTGTCTTGCACACACTCACAGTCGACATCCTGAGCCTGACCCAGTAGCTCCGAGTAAGGCTCACACAACAGCCTCTCCCTTAAAGACTCCACAAAAGGGTTCCTGCTGAGAGCATCCGCCACCACATTCAAGCGACCAGGAATGTGCTTGATTCGAAACGCAGAGATCACTTTCACTTTCTCCTGGTCAACCAAAACACCACTGCTGTCAACCACATGACCAAGAAACCTCACAGACTTCTTCAGAAAATGACACTTCTTCTGTGCTAGCTTCAGGTTGCTAGCCCTGAGACGTGAAAAGACGGCGTCAAGCCTCTTCAAGGCCTCTTCCTCCGAAGGAGCAAAAACAAGTAGATCATCCAAATAACAAAGGAGACTGGAAAAGTTCAGATCACCAAAGACACTGATCATCATCCGCATAAAAGACGCTGGGCTGTTGCACAGGCCCTGGGGAAGCCGGTTGTATTCGTAAAGGCCCAGGGGTGTTGTGAAGGCTGTGAACCGTCTGTCAGACTCATGGAGGGGGATGTTGTAGAACCCCGATGTAAGGTCCATGGTGCTGAAAAAGGCGTTTCCCCCAAGAGCAGCAAGACAATCAGCCTGGTGGGGCAGCGGGTGTGCGTCCTTGACAGTCTTGGCATTGAGCCAACGGAAGTCAGTACAGATTCTCAAATCCCCAGACTTCTTCCAGACCAGGACCAGTGGTGAGGCATATTCACTAACAGACTTACTGATGATGCCTTTCAATTCCATCTCAGACAGCACCTCTCTCAGTTTGTGGTAATGTGCTGGAGGAAGGCGGCGATAGGGCAGCCGGAAGGGGCGATCGTCAGTAAGATGGATACGATGGACAAAATCCTTTGCTTCCCCACAATCCAGCTTGTCCTTGGAGAACACATCTTGGTAAGTAAGCACAAGATCAGCCAGTCTTTCTCTCCATTCATGTGACACATCACAGCCCTCAAGATCAATGTCAGCCAAGCCACAGGCCTTAAGTTGCTGAGAGGGGGAAGAAGCGGTGTCTGAAGTGGAGGCAGGGTCATGAACCTGACCAGACTGAGGCCTACTCACACCCTGGGAGATAGGAAGATCCTCCACCGCAACACATGGAAAAACATCTGCCACCTTTGCACCCCTTCGCAGCGTGACAGGGCTCATAGTAGGATTAAGAATCTTCATAGGCACCCAACGGTCGCCCCACATGGGTGCTACAACCCGACCAACAATGATGTCCTTGGGAGCAGAACGAGAAGACGTGGGCTCCACAATGACAGTGCTCCCCGGTGAAACAGGAGCACTACCAGGCAACTTACCCCACACCAAGTACTCCTGCTGGGGAGCAAGAGTGACAGCCTGACGCAGCATCACAGTGCCGACCCTCTCAGGCAGTTCAGGACCCGACCAGCGGGTAATACAGCTGAGCAACTGCAAGAACTGTTCACACTCAGGGTCGGAGGTCCTGGAGCGAATGAGCTCCCAGTATTTCTCATCTGATCTCAGCTCCTGTATCAATGGCCTGATGACATTACTCCCAATGATGATTTTGTCTCTCTGCCCTGGAACAAGGAAAGTAGACACAATGAACTTAGAACCGAAAATCTCAACGGTCAACTCATAAATGCAACTGGGTTGTGTTGTGAGACCGCCACAACCAACAAGGACCACCTTCTCAGGAACAGGCAGAGGACTCCCAGAATCAAGCATACCTTTCAAAGTGGCCTGACCCCCAACAGACACTGGGGCGTAGAACAAATCACTAGCCACTTCAACTCTGTGAGAACCAACAACAACCACTGTATTGTCACTGGGAAGATTACTACAGCAATTCACGTAGACTGACTGCACATCCCCATCAACAGTGAGGGTTTCACCAGCACTGCCCATGCTACCCCTCTCATCGCACGGGCGCCCTAGTTTAAATCAGCCAAGGAAGGAGAAGGAGGCATAGCAGCCGCGGAGCTGGAGAGCTGTGGACACATCTGTCTAATATGGCCAGGGAGGAAGCAATTGTGGCACAGTCCGCACCTCCTGCAGTGAGCATGGGTCGAATGGTCGCTAGAACCACAAACTCTGCATGCAGACGGTCCGGAGCGCTGCTGATTACGGGGATGGTTGAACTGCCTCTGGGCCGGCTGACGGCTGACCGGCTGAAAGTTGGCAACCCTCTGGCCAGTAGCAAGAGAAGCATTACAAAGAGACAAAACCTTGTCAAACATGGCCACGACCTGCTGAACACCAGACTCTGCGGCTGGCTGAATAGTGGCAGCAGGGGGCAAATCAGATGCACCTGCAGAAGGTGGATTCAAGGGAGCGGGTTTGCACGGGTTCACCACTTCGCCTGACCCAAGCTGACTACGGGCCAAAGGAGAAAGAGGCAAAGGAGCAGGTGTAAGCCCTGACTGACACGCTGATGACTCACCCTGAGACACCCCGGAGCTGAAAGGGTTAAAAGAATCAGTGACTGGACTCTGACTGTAAGCAGACAAGCCCACTGCATGATGGGTCTGGGCTGTTGCCCTCCTCACACGTCTCGTGTGGCTATCTAGACGCTCCTGAACCTCGGCCGCAGTCCATTGCTCTGGAGCCTTCAGTTGAAAGGACATGGCAAGACTTGGATCGGGACAATGGTTGATGAACATCATGACTACCTCCGTACTGGGGTCCTCAACAGACTTACCTCTTCTGCGAAGGCACTCATCAGCGGCATCAATGGATTTGTTCAGGCGGATCCAGTAATCCATAGCACTCTCACCGACACGGGGGACGGTGCTGTAGAAATCTCTCATGGGCAAGCTAGAATATGACAGCTCGCTGAAGTTACGCTTCAATATGTCAAACACAGCCAAAGGCAGATCAGATGCACTCAGTCCACTGCGACTGCGGAGGGACACTTTAACCACATCTCTGGCTCTGCCTGTTAGTCTCGACATTATCAAATCATACATTTCAGCAGGCGTGTCACATTTCACTCTTTTCAGGTAACAGTTCATCATATCCTCCCACTCATGAACAGAGAACAAATCAGTGTGATCACCCCTGAAGTAAGGTGGCGCTTTGGTGTCAGACTGCACAAGGACCTTGAGCTGCGACAAACCGGCATCACTGGACGACTGACTCATGGAAGACCGGGTCTGATCTGTACTGGGCTGCTGCATAGTGCTAAGGTTGGCTGAAATAGTGTCTCCTATTTTCTTGGCTAAATCTGTGATTAAGGCACCAAGGGCCTCAACGGGGACGACTTGTGTAGGCTGAGGGGCAGATTGGGTAAGTGGAGTGGAGCTAGCAGTGGGAGCCAATGACGGGTCAAAAACCGACTGATCAGCTGCGTAGTTGAGAGCACCGGGGGACATGGACCTGCCCCTACCAAAACACAGTGGAGCAACCTGCTGGCCCCTCCCTATCCCCAATGTGACATCATGCCCACGACCAACATTGGTATGAACCCTAAAAGTGCCCTCTCCTGCCATCATAGCCAAGTAGCAGAGAAGAAAAAAAAAAAAAGGTTCCTTTTTATCAAACAAAAATACACACAAGACAGCCTTTTTTTTCACAAACAAAGATAACACACACACACAAAACACACACTTTCTTTTCTTTTTCTAATACACAATGCCTTTTCTTCTTTTAAATGAAACACAATTTTTTTTTTTTTTAAATAAAACACAATTTATATCACTGTCACTTTAATTCCTCGGGTCAACAAACCTGATGCACATGCGGCAAGAGCCGAGCGTCAAAGATGTCCGTCAGCAGCACCCACTGCCGAGCATGGCCGCCCGCCAACGCCGAAGAAGAGAGCTGAAGAGGCGCGAGCCAGGAGAGGGTCCCGAGACTTGACCGCAGCTAGCGAGCGTTAGCTCGTTGCTACACCGTGGAGGAGGGTCCCGAAACCGGACCGCAGGTAGTGAGCGCATCTCCCCGCCGACACCGTGGAGGAGAGGAGGAGGGTCCCGAAACCGGACCGCAGCTAGCAAGCACAGCTAGCAAGCGCAGCTCCCCGGATGATCAGACGACACTGACCGGAGATGCGACGGGTTCACGGCACCAAGTGTAACCGGTGGGTAACCTCTGCGTTGTGTAGTAGTAGTTGTCGTTAAGTGAACCACAATGCTCCAGTTTCTCTCGCTTTATTCCTGACAGAGATGACAATGAAACAATAAACAATACGTCTCAGACATCACCCGAGCCCCTCTCCCACAGTGCACGAGGACAAGAGCGCGCTCGAGCCGTTAGGCTAGCTAGCTTAGCTCAAATTTAAAACGCGGAACATACCTGACAGAGATGACAATGAAACAATAAACAATACGTCTCAGACATCACCCGAGCCCCTACAAGGAGAAACATGAATATGAATAAAATAAAACTTTAAAAACATAAAATAGAGGCCAAATAAAACCCCAATGGACCCGGAACAAAAGAATACGCTCACCTCTCCCACAGTGCACGAGGACAAGAGAGAGAGCATTGTGGGAAATGGATATTTTATACAGACATGGGGTCGCCCCAGAAGAAATGCAGGGGTACACAGGGAGCTCTGCCGAGAAGTAACAACGGTCAGGTAGATAGAAACAATAATTTTGTGTGATTATATTATATACAGCATAACCTCTGTTACACATGCATGATTTTCGCTACATGCATGCATGCTGAGATTACCCGACAGATAGACACGCGTTGATAGATTCTTAGGCGTGAATGTACCCAGCAAACACGGACGGACCCGGATGTGTCCGAGAGAGCCCAATTAGGTCGTGATGACGTCCAATCACAACTAGTCCAATCAGGCCCAGAATATGACCATATCACAACCAATTACTTACGCACAAACGAGAAGTAAAGTCTGATCACGACCCCACTGGGCTCTCTTGAACGTACTTGTCCGTCCGCGCACAAGTAAATGTTGTGATATGGTCATATTCTCGGCCTGATCGGACTAGTTGTGATTGGACGTCATCACGACCAAATCGGGCTCTCAGGCATCCAAAACCTTTTTTGCGTTTATTTAAATGTTTTATTTTTATTTTATACACAGACACACACATACATAGACACAATGAATAGACAAACAACCATCCAAAAATGATATAGGCCGACGTATAAGAAAGTGGGCGTGACCTGATCTACCTACGACCCAGCACGTGACGCATTTGTCCAACACGCACGCGCACCAGAACAGGTCAGGACGCAGCGGTGGAAGCGTGTTAGCACGAGAGAGAGTAAAGTAAGTAACCTTTTCATGTTCTCGGAGTTTGGTTGTAGTAAAATACTGTCACTGCCAGGCACACCGTACGTAGAGAGGCTGCACGTTCCTAAATGTTGGTGTTTTTCTTTTGTTGAATCAAACCTAGCTGCTACACGCGAACTATCGTATTTTCTCAACTAGCTGCTAGCTGCTAACAGCATTTCAGCGCACTCGGTATAACGTTAGAGCCGGGAGGAATTATTGCAGTTCAAATCGGGCTCAACTTTGTATGAGCCCGAGATATGTATGTTTTCAAAGTCTGAGAGTCTGATTGATTTTGTATTACAGACGCTGTCAAACGATGGGACAGAACAGCGACCGAAACTGCCATCAGTGCCGTGCGGCAGATTACCTGAAACACGTGCGCACCCGGGAGGTCTGGTGGAGGGGGTTAGAAGACGAAGCCCGCCTTTGCATAATGCCAAGTGAAAAGTTGTTGTTCATTTCTTGTTTCAATATATTTTTTAAAAGTTAATATTTCAATACGGTTCTAATGTCAGTGTTTTTAGTTTTTCCAGATTCTTATTGTTAATTTCTACAAAATAAAGTGTTCTGTTTTAATACGTTTGGTGTTTGATTTGTGTCTTCAAAATATACTTTTTTATAAACACCATCTTGTAAAGGCAATGTCTATTTGCAATCACATGTTGGCTGCTTTAATTGATAAGTGAATCGGGGGACATTTGGACGTCATTTCCAGGACACGGTCAAGACGTCCTCTCGACGACATAAACTGGACGGGTATGTGGTCGGCTTAGGGTCATTAAAAAGCCGTCGACTTGACGTCTTGGTTATGACGTCCAAAACATTGCCAATTTGGCCTAGTCCGGAACGTCACAAAATGACGTCAAGACGACGTCAACCTGACGTCATTTGGCTTGCTGGGTAGGCTTTCGGTGCAAGATAGCTAGATGGTAAAAGTGAAATAACGTCAAACGAATTAAGTGTTCTAGTGCTGACGGATAGTGCAAGAGTGCAGTGCAGAATATTGTCAGTGTTAAAAGTTAAAAGCATTGCTGCATTTGTACATAAACTTTGATTGCATAGTATAAATGGATTTTGTCTGATTTTACATGAAATAAGCATGGCTCAGAAGCCTACCCCATAGTGCATATTAAACAATCTATTTGCTGTTTAAAAAAAAAAAAAAATCGGTGGCATCTGTGTCTGATGCTTGTGTGGTGTGACTGAGTTTTGACAAACATACCGAACAGTACATCACTGAGGACAGTGTTTTTAAAGGCTTCCTTGAAGCCTTTCCCTGCCCAGTTGAAGGCGCCAGGTTGTTCGTTAGGCCACTCTGCAACATCCTTCTTACGGCCTCTTCTGCAGTGTGCCCACCAATCAGACTGAATGTTATGATCTGACAAAACATAATAAACCAACAAACAAAACATTGATAATTATAACATGTATAATTACAATATCTCACAAAAGTGAGTACACTGTTAAAAAGGATTTGGGCTTTTAGTCAGTAGGACTGTTGTTGTCATGCTGGTTGAACAAATTTCCCATCACAACAAAGTATGAAGAGTTCCAACAACGTCAACTTGAAACAGACGTGAAAACGTATACAAAACTCAAAATAATCCCCTCAATGAACTTCATAAAATACGTTACCCTGGGAATTTCAACTAATACGCATGCGCCCGCAATATGACCTCACGCGCACTCGCGTGGCAATTTGAAAGCAGAAATTAACGGACATCTTTTTTCCTCGGAGCGGGGTATTTATGCCGCATTCTATTGAATGTCGGTAGTCGATTAATCCGAGTCCGTTCTCCCGACATCAGATGTAAATGCGTTCCATTGCAACAATTGGGGGAAAACATGGATGCCCGAGAAAGTTTAATGTCTGTTTTGTTAGCTCATGAATATTATAAGCAAGCCATATCGGCATACGTCAACTACTTCAGGACTATGACTGAACACAGACGGCGCATGATGTAAGTATAATTTTGTTTATTTAAATATCATGTAACCTAGGCTATCACAGAACTTAAAATGTGTGTTGGTGTAACAGTAACGTTAGCAGAAGTGGCTATTGATACAATTGTAACGCTATGTAGGTTATGTAATTGTAGCGTTATGTAGGCTACAGCAGCTATAATGTAGGCTATCAATTGTCGGTAAGGCCAACATTCCCCGTTTAACATTAGGCTGTTAAGCTAAGTTAGCTAAGTTAAGTTAGTTACTTAGCTTTATAAACCGTCTCCTGCTTGTCCCTTTGTTTTGTTGTCGTATTTTGACAGACAGTTACCAAAGATCATAGAGCCTTCCTCAACACTCTCTGCAGTTACTACTACTGAGGAATCAATCGTAAAAAAAGTCTGGCTGTTAGAAATGCTTAGCAACACCTAGAGATGCTGTGTATCGCTGTAACAACAAACGGGAGCTGCTACGTCTTCATCTGACAACTGTTCCTCTGGCAGTGTAGCAAATAGGTTACCAATAGCAACTTTCAGCGCGGGTCACATGACATAGGCCTAGACTGTGACATTTAGCAACCAAATCAATCTACACAGATACAAGCTATGGAAAAAATATACATCAGATTGTAATTACACAAGAAATTAATATAACCCTGAGATTATCTGCAATGTAATTTGCCAGTGTCAACTGTATGATGCCTTAAACTTAACTTAATTATTTCTCTTTTTTCTTTTTACAGGTTTGCTTTGCTGCTGTCACCCTCCAGGAACCCTGTTCTCAAGACTGGAACAGAATGGGAAATCCTTCTGGAAATGGATGAGCATACATTCCGTCGCCATCTCCGTGTCACCTGGGCTCAATTTGACTTTCTGCTCATGAAATTTGAGCAACAAGGTGTTAACCAAGGCCATCATATCGGTGGTCGGCCAGATGTTCCTCTTAGCAAAAAACTTTTAATGTGTCTTTGGTATATGGCAAACCAAAACTCATTCAGAGAGATTGCAGATAAATTTGATGTATCACAATCAGCAGCTCATCGGTCGATAGTGGAACTGCTCCGCGCACTATGCTCACTCTCCTCGTCCTTCATCACCTGGCCCAATAACTGTGAGAAAAGAACATCTGCAGCAGCATTTGCCAGGGTCTGTGGCATAAATGGCATCATAGGCGCAATTGACGGCTGCCACATCAAAATACAAAGGCCCACCTTGAGAGGCGGGGACTACCTCAACAGGAAAGGCTTCTACTCTGTGCTCTTACAGGGCATCGTCAATGAGAGGGGAAGATTTCTGGATATTTTTGTAGGGCCACCGGGAAGGGTACACGATGCCCGGATGCTTCGGACATCTGACTTTTACCGGACCTGGGAGGAGAAAATGGAAAATAACGAACTTCTAGGAGACAGCGCCTACTGCGGGAATGCCTACCCATTTGTTATAACACCGAAGCGCGACAATGGAGCCCTCACAGCAGACGACCAGGCCAGAAACATGCAGATCAGCCGTGGAAGAGTCATTGTTGAACAAGCATTTGGAAGAATGAAATGTCGGTGGAGGAGAGTGAGAGATCTGCAGAACATGCGTCTTGACATTGTTGTGATGCTCATCATGTCTGCATGCATACTACACAACCTCTGTGCAGATGCCACAGAGGTGTGTGAGGAGCATCCACAAGGCTGTCCTAGACAGGGTGATGAAAATGAATAGTGGACTTTTTTGCTCTCTTGAATGTGATGACATGGTTATTTATATAGTATATTTTACATTAAAAATAACAACTTTTACCATAAAATGTAAATATTTTATTTACCTTTGTCAAAATAAACATTTTGTGTAACTGACAGTGAATGTATTTTTTTGTAACAAGCAGTAGTAAAACGCAAAGAATCACTGTTGAACACTGTAAATAAATTATTAATATATTATCATTGTAAATAAATAAACTGTAAATAAATTATTAATATATTATCATTGTAAATAAATAAATTGTAATTATCAGCAAGCCTACAAAACATATAAATATATTTAATTCTTTTGTAAGAAGCTTTTAACTATAGTGTCAAATGACTGTTGTGAGGCCCTCATTTGGTCAAGCATTTCCCCATGCCTGCGCTGATTTGCTGCCTCAGCTTCACGCATGAACACCAGAAGCTCACTTTCATCCGATCGGCGCCGACGAGCTGAAGATGTGTTGGTGGGGGGGATAGGAGGATGTGGGTGGCTGATTGGGACTAGGGTCTGTCTATTCTCTGTGAGGAGATCAGGTCTCCGAATCTCCAGACCTTCTGCAGTACCCACTACAGGATATTCAATGTCATGATGACCTCCCAATAGCTCCTCCATCTCGTTGTAAAACTGAAATCGCATTGTCCCCTTTCCTGTTGTACGATTGTTATCCTTAATCTTCTTATATGCTTCCTCAAGTGTTCCCCATTTTCTTGCAACTTTGTCCGGGTCAAAACTAACTTTGAATAGCTCAGAGAGCTTACCTGCCATGTCTTTCCACATTAGTTTTTTTGAACCTTTCCCCATTTTTACCTTAGAGTTCAGTTCCTTTAATGTTTTGGGCAGTTCACCTCCATCTTCTACTAATTTCTGTCTCATTAGGTCAATCAGAAAGAGTGTCTGGTCCTTGTTGAAGCATTCATTGCGGGGTATGGCCTCAGTTGTACTTGCTTCCAGCATCTCCTCATCCTCCTGCTCAGCCAATGCTGTTCCTTCCAGTCCTATACACACAAAATCAAGTACAGTATGTTATGACTGTCCAGCAGCAAAATCCAGCTTAACAAACTTCATCACTGCTTTTAACCCATCACACGTGAACAGAGGGCAGCTGTCATGGTCGTTCAAACACTTGACTCACCAAGTATGTGTATCTGGACTTTCACAGTAAGACCCTCATCCAGGTAGTAGGTGGTAGGGTCAACATTGGACTGGTACAAGACAGACTGGAGAGGACGCGTCATCTTGTCATCCAAGAAAAGGTTGGAGTTGACATCCGCAAATACTGCAACGTGTGAATGGTCAATTAGCTCATTGTTCATCTGTCATATTTAGGTTAAGATAGTCTCTCGTACAAGCTATCTTTGTATTTCTTTCTGTTCCGTATCACTCGTCAATTCCACCGTCAATAAAGGAGCAAGATGCTCATTGTCCTGACTTGTGAATTCGCGTTTGGCTTGCTGTTGAACTGTGTCAACATACTGGAAGCATAACACATAGGGGGAACAGTATAGGCTACATATAACTCACTACGGCTACATCTGAATCTCAACTAGAGCCCGACCGATATATCGGCGGGCCGATATTATCGGCCGATATTAGGCTTTTTCCAAACTATCGGTATCGGCAAAATAATGGCCGATAAATGAATATTTAAAAAAACAGACGAAACACTGCTGCATAGTTTGTCCACCAGAGGGCACTAACGCCCCAAACCCGCCACAAGCCAGAGCGAACGAGTTATCCAAGACATCATTCATCGGTGAAGTGTGTTCATGGTAAGTTGGCAACTGTCACAAGACATACATTGCTTGAATAACAATTCAAATAACATCCCCATCAGTTCTCTAAACTGTCTATAAGCATGACAAAATTCACGACGTTATCCATTGCTTAATTATAGCTCTTTTACACGTGTGTGAAATCGCGAATGAACGACGCCAGTGTGCGTTCGCGTTTGCAGATGCGAGTGTGCGAACGCACACTCGAAAAACTATGTTTTACAATCATGTGCAGCAGAATATGACGTTATCCATTGCTAAATTATAGCTCTTTTACACGTGTGTGAAATCGCGAATGAACGACGCGAGTGTGCGTTCGCGTTCGTGTCCGCAGATGCGAGTGTGCGGACGCGAACGCACACTCGAAAAACTATGTTTTACAATCATGTGCAGCAGAATAGGACGTTATCCATTGCTAAATTATAGCTCTTTTACACGTGTGTGAAATCGCGAATGAACGACGCGAGTGTGCGTTCGCGTCCGCAGACGCGAATGTGCGGACGCGAACGCACACGTGTCGTTCAGCCGCAGCATTAACGAGTCACATAATGGATTTAATGCATCACTAAGTAGTAGATTTTAGAAGGCAGGCAGCAAATGATGATTGAAAATTGTTTGTTGTAAGCTTGATGGATAGAATTAAGAGTGCAGTTAAAGGGATAAGCAAGTTGACATTGTAATTATAAGGTAGCTCAATAGGGACTAACTATTGCACACACAAAAAAACATTAGGAGTGACCTTTGTCTTGTTTAATAATAATACAGATGATAATAATAATAATAATAACATCATTGATTTGTTTAATTATTACTGTCAATAATAATAATAGTAATAATTTAGTTTTTATTTTGTATGTCTCACCTGCCCTGTTTACTTTATGTTTTGACAGATGGCAAGTGGTGGACGAAGTCCAGCATGGGAGTATTTCACAAAAGGCCCATCAGGTGCAGTCACATGCAACATCTGTACAGCCTCTGTGAGCCAGGGATCTGGTAACCTCAAATTTAAAAATACATCCAACTTGTGGACACACCTTAAATCAAAACACAAAGACATCTACGAGAAGGAGAAGACGCCAAAAGATGCACAGCTTCAAGTTCCAACCACATCATTGACACAGCCAACCCTAAAACAAGTGATAGAGAAAACCACCAAATGGACTCTAAATGATCCAAGAACTGAAGAAATGGACAAACTCCTGATGGAGATGATAGCCACTGACACCCTGCCTTTTGCAGTTGTTGAGGGTGCAGGGTTTAAAAGGGTTATGGTCAAGGCAGAGCCCAGATACCCATTAAAAACAGAGAAATTTTTCCGTACAAAGAAGATGGACGAGATTTATACAGCAGTCGTCAGTAAAATAAAAAAACTGCTGTCAGTTGAAAATGCAGGTAAAAACATTTATTTTACCACTGACTGTTGGTCAGGTTCAAATGAAGCACTCATGAGCTTGACTGCTCATTTCATTGATAAGAATTGGAAAAAGGTCCAACTTGTCTTGAATGTCAAATCCTTGTCACAGTCCCACACAGGACAGTACATTGGAGAGACATTTCTGTCCATGCTTAACGAATGGGAAATTGATGAGGAGCGGGTCATGCTTGTGCTCAGGGACAGTGGGGCAAATATGGTGAAAGGCATGCGCCTTGTTGAGATGCCAGACCTGAGCTGCAGTGCTCACATACTGCACCTGGTTATAAATGATGGCCTCAGTTCCCAGAGAGTGGTGGTGGACATTCTGGCAAAGCTCAAGAAAATTGCTACACACTTCAACCACTCTGTTACGGCACTGCAACGCCTGTCTAAAATTCAGGAGGAGCTAGGTGTCCCACGGCATTCTATCATACAGGCAGTACAGACAAGGTGGAACTCTACACTACACATGTTGGTGAGGATGATCGAACAAAGAAGAGCCATCACTGCATATGCTAGCGACCATGGACATTTCTCATGTCTGTCAGCAGAGGAATGGTCCATTTCATCGAACCTGGCAGAGACCCTTGGACCACTGGAGGAGGTGACACTGGAATTCAGTAGAGCAGACTCATCCACATCCTGCATTTTACCATGCACAGCAGTGTTACGCTGTTTACTGGAGTTAGGGCTGTTCGATTAATCGATATTAAATCTTAATCGCGATTATGTAACTAGGAAGATGTGAAAACGTGAAACTCGTAAAATCGATTTTTCACTTCAACTAACGCAATTACGCCACAGCCCCGCTGAGCTGCTCTGCCGTAGTTACTTCCGCCTCTGACCACTTCTCACCACATGGCTTTACGGCACATTGTAAACAAACATGTCGGCGTTGGATTTAGTTGCTAAAAAGAAGAGCAAGTCCGTTGTGTTATTCACGGTTATATGAGCGGCGGGTGACTTTCGCACCTAGTATAACTTATGCGTCGCGCGCTTCAAGAGCGGCCATGTTGAGTTTTGAGTCTAAAATATTTGTTTTGGTCCCGGCGGGTGAGTTTTATGTGTTGCGCGTTTTACGACGAGTACATGAAAATCACGGAGGAGTTTTATAAAGTCGTGGCTATTTACTTGTGTGTGTGTGTGTGTGTGTGTGTGGGAAATGTGTGTGTGTGTGTGTGTGTGTGTGTGTTGATGGTAGACCGTGTGTGTGTGTGTGTGTGGATAGGTGTGTGTGTGTCGATGGTAGAATGTGTTTGTGTGTGTGTGTGTGTGTGTGTGTGTGTGTGTGTGAAATGTGTGTATGTGTGTGTGTTGATGGTAGACCGTGTGTGTGTGTGTGTGTGTGTGGATAGAAGGTGTGTGTGTGTGTGTGTGTGTGTCGATGGTAGAATGTGTGTGTGTGTGTGTGTGTGTGTGTGTGTGTGAAATGTGTGTGTGTTTGTGTGTCGATGGTAGAATGTGTGTGTGTCGATGGTAGACTGTGTTTATGTGTGTTTGTGTGTGTGTGTGTGTGTGTGTGTGTGTGTGTCGATGGTAGAATGTGTGTGTTTATGTGTTTGTGTGAAATGTGTGTGTGTGTGTGTGTCGATGGTAGACTGTGTTTATGTGTGTTCATTCATGGGTTACTTTATTATTTAGCTTGTAAAGACCCAGTTTAGTTTCGAAAATGTCTTATTTTACTTAACGTATATTCTTCAAGCTTTATTTATTTTACAAAAAGAATTTTGCACTTTTTTCATTCATTTCTGGTTTAATCAGAGAAATGTTTAAAGCCCAATGGGGAAAATGTTCAATAAACAGCATATTTGAAATAATTTATTTGTCTTTTGTTATTTCACAAAATAATCGTAATCGTAATCGAAAATCGGATTTTGAGAGAAGAAAATCGAGATTTTATTTTTGGGCTAAATCGAACAGCCCTAACTGGAGTCAGAGGGACCAACCACCAGGGGTATTCAAACCATGAGAAAAACCATGCTGGATAGCTTGCAAAAAAGGTTTGCAAAAGTTAAGGACTCTAAAGAGGTGGTGCTTGCCTGTGTCCTTGACCCACGATACAAAGAGCGTCCTTTGGTACCAGAAATGCTGACAAAAGTGAAAACCTGGTTGAAAGAGGCTATGGAGACCAGTCCACCAAATTCTGCCACTGAAACTCTATCTGAGGAGAGCGATCCCAAAAGGCCGAGAAGAACAGAGGACCAAGTACCCAGTCTGTTAGACTCGCTTTACGACACTGTGCTCCTTCCTTCCACCACTGAGGCAAGGGAACCAGAGGGGATAATGGAAGAGCTAGAACGGTACCTCAGAGAACCTGTCATTGACAGAAAGAGTGGAAATCCATATGATTGGTGGAAACACAACACCAACCGTTTCACCAGACTGTCAGCTTTAGCAAGGCAGTACCTCTCCTGTCCACCCTCCTCTGTGGCGAGCGAAAGAGTGTTCAGCACCATAGGGAATATTTATGAGGATAGGCGAAGCTCTTTGAAAGGAGAGAATGCAGAGAAACTTTGCTTCTTGTACTACAACCTGCCTCTGCTGGACTGGAGCTATTGAGGACTCTTTTTGTTGTGTTTTTGTTCAAAGGACTTTGAGTTTCATATCTTAAGTTTGTATTTTTATACATTTTATTTATCAGAACTTTAATATATTTTGATGTTCTTCTGTTCTGTTGTGACAATAAAACAAACAAGTTCATTTTGAAACTGCATTATCCTATTATTTTAGCGAGGACTCATAAATAACTACATATAACTAATGTTAGGGAAATGTAAATGTTTTGTTACGCGTTTCTGGAATTTTTTATTTAAATATATATATCGGCCGATATATCGGCATATCGGCTTTTTAAATCACCAAATATTTGTATCGGTATCGGCCTTAAAAATCCCATATCGGTCGGGCTCTAATCTCAACTCAAACAAATATCACCGAATTACAGTATGGCTAGCAGCTCCTGCTAATAGAGTGAGTTCGTTAGCTAATGTTAACGTCAGCTGTCAACGACTCAGCTGTCAACGACTCAATTATGGCAGTTTGACTAGTACATGCTCAGAAAAAAAACTTCTGTCTACTGTCAATTGATGTGAAAGAAAGTCTAAATGTCACTACAACGTTTTTAGAAGACACTTTATCTACACATACACAACTTAACATATCAAAATGACGAAAAGACCATTCTTCTTACCGTTTACTGTGTGTCCTGCCATTTTCGCTGTGACGTAAATCCAACCGACTCGGTCTTCACCAAAATAGCCCGAGCTTGTGTTTCGGAACCCCGATCTGATTGCCAGTTCTATTGCACTTTCTCAAGGTGGAGGTCGGCTTTTCCCGAAGTCCCGAGCACAATAGAATGCGCCATTATACTCTTTGGCGGGGACCGTTGTTAACAAGTAAGTACATTTTAATTTACTTTAGCTAAAGTTAGTCTATCGATAGGCAATGTGAATTAATCGTCTTATGTCCGCCAACACAAGTTTTGATGGATATATTTCATGTTACGTTCGTTTTAGGAAATACGTTAGCATCATGGTTGTCATGATAGCGCTAGCTCGCTAGCTAGTTAGCCACGAGTTGGAAACAATATAAAATATTCTTCATGTTCGTGTTGTTTTTAGGTGTAACGTTCACAGTTACTCAGACACGGAAACGTCTTTAATGGTTTTATTTGGGTACAACACACGGTCGTTATTCCAGGCTACAACAACGCCGAAACTGTTGCTGTGCTATTCCCCAAAGCCCGAGAACACACACACATCACCAAGACAACCAACTGTAACTTCTCTGATACCCAACGCCTGACATCGCTCTACAGGCGCTGTCAGCAGTTAACAGAGAGCAAGGACATAGGCACGGAGACAACATAATGCACACAAAACAATAACACACCATGGGCACATTATACGTAAGTGATAATGCCCGACGAGGTGACCATTAACATAAATTAATGGACGACGCGGAGGCGTGAACCGTCCGACGCGAAGCGGAGGACGGTTGCTTCCGTGAAGTCCATTCATGCACTTCATCCATGATCACTTACGAAATAAATAAATATTTAATCATTTAATAATACCTTAATGTGTTTTAGAGTTAAAATCGTGAGGGTTTTTTTATTTTTTACAAGTCGAGCGGACTATTTAATGGTGCGTTCCAGGCAACCCGTAACCCAAGTCACGACTAACAAACACACAAACAAACCTGCGGCTCTGTTTTGATGGTGTATGTATGTATATGTATAATATAGTATAATACATATTATATATATTTTGTATATGGGGGGGGGGGTGCGCACGCGCGGGGGGGTGAAATCACGGGTTACGGGTTGCCTGGAACACACTATAATATCTCCCGTATGCAGGCGTTGCCAAGCAACGTGGCCATAGCGTCTTCATAGGGTCAACGTCTTTCCTAGGTGTACATTAACACTTTTTAACCTACACCCTCCAGCCAATCAGAATCGAGTATTCACCCAGACCATGGTATAAAATAACTTAACCTGTAAACAACAAACACATCCAGGACGTTACATAGGTTAGAGTTTTTATCCAATCAGAATTCAGCTAGCTTGTGTTGCCAGGCTGTATGAAATCTGCCTGAGGCCTTCAGAATCAACAATGCGGGCGTCTGTGCAATGTAAGTGAACGGGCACATACATTTTTGGTACTTTTAACAATACCACACAAACCAAATTACTTGATTGCAAATAGTCTTTAATTCTTACATTTGTACAATTGTACAAATATCTAATATGTGACCTCTACTCCGTTGCCGCGAGCAGGCCCTCTCCCTGCACCCTATCTTGCTGTATCGCGCCAGAAGCAGCATTATATTGGCTGTAATAAGGCTGTGTGTCAGAATTCACACTTGTCTCTGACGCGTCTTGTCGATTTGCACGACAGTCGTGTGATTGGCCGACAGCGAACGTTGCGGTCCGCTTGACTGACACTAAGCCAATATGATGATGATGATGATCGGAGAATCATGTGGGATGGATTGATCTCTTCCTAAGAGTATTGGTTACAGCGAGTGTAAACGCATGTAGTCACGCGTCGTCAAGAGTTTACAAGCGATAAACCGGACACAAACTATCGATTTCAGAGACTTGCAGCGTCAACAAACAGCGTTATATTGTTGATTTCCAGAGTTTGGGTGTTTTAGATGACTAAATGGCGTGGATAGTTTTGTTTGCTGGACTCTTTCCTTTTTCCAAGATTACCATGTTGCATGTATGGTGTAGCGCATGTCTCATGTTTGTTTGTTTACTGTGCACTCTTTGCACATGAGCTGCGTTTGCTCTTGCTGTGTCTATGTGAGCCTAGAATGGTTAGTTTCGATCGAATCAGAGGACTCTCATTTCAAACAATGTATAACATAATCGGATTTATTGAAAAGTCCACACTATTAATGACGAATGAACAACAACTAGTTGTGAACCGGCACGCGGGCGGGTTGAGACTCAAAGAGGTGGATGAGGTATTCACATAGTTAACTTCAGTAAAAGAATGAATACCACACTGAAAATACTCCACTACAAGTTAAAGTCCTGCATTCAAAACCTAACTTCAGTAAAAGTATATGTATTATCAGCAAAATGAACAATAAGTATAAAAAGTAAAATTATTCATTAAATGCTGTAAAATGCTCCCTGTCCATGTTTTACTATTATAAGGGATGTTTTGAATTAAGATTACTGCTGCATTAATGTTGATGTTGCATTTTACTGCTATAACGTTAGATGTTTAAAGCTGAGCTCATTCTAATAATTGCATGTTTATTTCATGTTGGGATGCATTAAAATCCCGATTGCATAACATTTTTCTTAGAGAAGACTATGTGGGCTTACTGTGTTTTGTGCTGATAAAGTTATATGTTTATCTTATTTTTTGTCTGTCCTTCACTTCAGGCAGTGCTGTTTGGGGCAATGAGGTGGTCCTGCAAGTCATGTAATTACTCCTCGCGCACGCACACTAATTGTCCATTACAAATTGAAGCACTGTCATCAGGCAAGGAACTTTCCTCTCCCCTGTGTCTATGCAGACTGTGTGTGCTCCTTCAGGACAGAATCCTCTCTGAAAAAACATTTAACTAGAGACCATAGTCAAGCCCGTTCAAAGCAGGTGACCGCAAGGTTAAATTGTGAGCTGTGCAATTTCTCAGAGACTTGAAGTGATATACAGTATTTTGCACATCTAAAAATACACATAGACAATAAGGAAACTGTCAAATGTCCCTTTAAAGACTGTAGTTTTCAGTCCAATGTGTACAGTACTTTTCGTGCACATAAGAGTAAGAAACATCACCTCTGTACTTTTGACAATTTTCGAGAAAACTTGTATCAAACTTTTACTCAAGGCACTTCAAACTCTGAAAGTACAGACTTTGAGACACTTTCGGATGATCTAACAGACTTGATAACAGATAATTACGTAGAGGATCAAGATCTACATGATTTGCTTCAACACAAAGTTGCATCTCTCTTACTGCGTATGCAAACAAGTTTGCATGTATCTAAGACAACAACTCAGGAAATTATAAATGAACTTTGTAGTATTAGCTCAGTTGTGGAAGAGTGCACACCAAAAATAATTGAAAGTGTACTGATCAAGCATAATTGTGCAGTAAACAGTGCTGTCACTACTGCTATAACAGAGATAGTTAAAAAAGCAAATCCCCTCAGTTTCTTGTCAAAGGGCGGACCTTTTGGCTCTGAATACAAAAGAGCAACTTTTTTCAAGAATAATTTTAAAGTGATCGAGCCGATTGAATATGTTTTAGATGCATCTTCAAGACGGAAATTTGTTTATATTCCAGTTTTGAAAGTCTTGACAGAGCTGTTAAATCGTAACGATGTGTTAGATAAAATTTTGGCAACAGAACACAGGGAAACTGACAAACATTTGTCTCAGTACAAAACATACAGAGACAGTCTATATTACAAAGACAATAAATTGCTCTTGTCAGAAGATCTAAGGATTGCCTTAGGACTGTATATAGACGATTTCGAAGTTTGCAACCCACTAGGAACATCAAAAAAAAGCAAAAAAAAAGTCTGTGCAGTCTATTGGGTCATTTTGAAATTTGAAATTTGAAATATTGGGTCATTTCAAATTTACCAATACGGTATAGGTCATCTGTACAGTCAATCTACCTCGCATGTCTGTGTCATAGCAATGATGTGAAGAGCTATGGGTACGGGGCCATTCTTGAACCACTGATAAAAGACCTTGAAGTACTTGAGCAGCAAGGATTGTATGTTCAGAAATTGGGAACAACCGTTAGAGGTACTGTGCTATATGTGTCTGCAGACAACTTGTCTGCAGACACACAACACCAACCCGCTTGCTGGGTTTCAAGAGAATTTTAATGTTGACAAATTTTGACGGTTTTGTTTAGCTAGTCGGCAAGATATTGACATTCTCGAGGTGAAGGAGGGAGTGTTTCCACTCCGAACAGTTGAAGCTCACAAACACGACATTCTGGAATTGAACAGGCATCAGTTAGTTTCCCTGAATGGAGTAAAGGGAGACTGTGTTCTCAATAGACTTTCTCATTTCCACACAATCCAGGGCTTCCCCCCAGACTATATGCATGACCTTCTTGAGGGAATAGTGCCAAGGGTATAAAGTCTCTGATATCCAAACAGTACTTTACAATAGATGAGCTGAATTCCATCATTGTATCCTTCCCTTTCAAGTGTACGGATAAAACCAACAGACCTCAACCAATTTCAAAGTATTTTGCATTGAAAAAATCTATTGGTGGAAATAGCCACGAAAACTGGACACTGTTGAGACTACTGCAGTTGATGATCGGTCACCTTATACCAGAAGGTGACAAAACTTGGGGAATTATATTAGATTTGAAAGAAATAGTTGAGCTACTGGCTAGTGGACATTTTTCAGAAGAGACATTAGCATACTTGGAGTGTAAGATTTCCGATCACAGGTGCCTGTTAAAAGAGGTTTTTCCTAATTTCCACCTCCTGCCCAAGCATCACTTCTTGGAACATTATCCAGAACTGATTCGGAGATTTGGGCCGCTGATTGATTTTTGGACTATTAGGTTTGAAGCAAAGCACAGCTTTTTTAAAAGGGTGGTGCACAATTCTCACAATTTCAGAAACATCCTGCTCACTCTAGCAACAAAACACCAGCTTTCTTTAGCTTACCATCTAGACTTGCCAAGTCTTTTCAGACCTGATCTGGAAGTCGGACACACTTTGGTTGTTTCACCTGATGCACTCGAGCACTCCATGAAGCAGGCTATAGAGCTGAAATATGGAAACATAACTCTTGTATCTCTTACTCAATAACTATTGACAGTTACTCAGTAATGAATACAGTAGTCCCCTAGTCTGTTTACCAGTAATTCCTCAGTAGTTACTGAGTAACTGTCACTTAGGGCCCTGTTAGGGCCCCAGTTAGGGCCCTGGTTGTTCATCATTCGTTACTCAGTAACGAATACAGTAGTCCCCTAGTCTGTTTACCAGTAATTCCTCAGTAGTTACTGAGTAACTGTCACTTAGGGCCCTGTTAGGGCCCCAGTTAGGGCCCTGGTTGTTCATCATTCGTTACTCAGTAACGAATACAGTAGTCCCCTAGTCTGTTTACCAGTAATTCCTCAGTAGTTACTGAGTAACTGTCACTTAGGGCCCTGTTAGGGCCCCAGTTAGGGCCCCAGTTAGGGCCCCAGTTAGGGCCCTGGTTGTTCATCATTCGTTACTCAGTAACATATAGATGAGGTTCCCCTGAAAAAGATATGCAGTATGTACATAAATGTAAAAACAGTATAAACAATAGATATTGGAATTTTGGAGTGCAAAAACGTATGCATGAATATTTGTTTATATTGTTCATTAATGATTCTCTATTGTTCATTTTGTCTTTTCTCAGGTTGTACTTTCTCCATCTCCAGTGAAGTCCTGAGTTCTCACTCACAGAAAGATGCTGTTGCGTGTGATAATTTCACCACAGGACATTAGGAAGCTCCGCTTTGACTCTGTTCCACATTCGGTTGATGGCCTGAAACTGATGTTGAAAAACACACTTCAGTTACGTTCTTCATTTGACCTTCAATATGAAGATGAGGACTGCAAAGACTTCTGTAACCTCACGTGTTGACGATCTACCAAAGGAGAAGGTTACATTGAAAGTCGTTTTCTGCCCTGTCTCTTCAGACTCAAGTTTGGGTCAGCCTTACTATCATCTCCGTTAACATCCTCCTCAGCTGTACCATCACCTCCAGCATCTTCATTGAGCAGCCATACGGAGTACTTTGAAGGTCGTCGTTCACAGCAATGGCCAACTGACTTTCCCATTCCTACCTTCTTGTATGATGTTGAACAGAGGCTCAGGCAGGGCAATGACTCTTTCAGAAAAGATGGAGCACTTCTATCCATTTCAAGGGACATTAAGTCTGAGATTCTGGAGAAAATTGCTGAAGCAATATATTCATTCAAGACCTACCCTACTCCTGAACATTTTGGACATGTAGCCAAAGCACTCATTAAAAAACACCCTTGCCTCAAAGAACCTGGCTCCACATCTGGATGGTATGGGTGGAAACACAGTATAATGTTCAAGATGGGCAATTACAGGCAGAAATTGAAAGCTGCAGGCTGTCGCGAACTGATGGTTAATTCTGAGAAAAGAGGTCCTGGGGACACGCGAGGGAAGAGAAACAAAGTTAAGAAACCAAGACGATCTGAAACAAACTTCCTTCCAGATCTCCCCCAGGGAAGAGACAACAGAAGTCTTGAAGAAGATCGAGAAAAGATGGTCCAGGAGATGAGAAAAACAACCCCAAACCTGGCCTACATTGATGATGCAATGAACGCCACATATGCATTGAGAAGACAGGAGATAGTTGAAGAAGAGCCACCTGTGGCCGAGATGACAGTCAGATGGCCTGCGCTTTTTACTGAGACAGGTAAAGTGTGCAAGTTTTTGCTGACTTTAAGTGCTTTGAATTTTACCAACACAAAGTCTAATGTGCTGTAGCAACAGGCATGACAAAGTAGTAATGTTGTATTTTGCATATTGCATGTTTAATTTAAAATCTTAAGTGGTTTCACATCTATAGGCTGGTGTAATACCCAATATATCTGGGCAGCTTGCTGAAATGTGAACATTTAGGTCACTTTTAACTTGAACAAAAATTCTGTACTGTCACTTCTTCATATAGATCGTCAAGGAATTCACCAGGCTCACGTCGATGGACATCAATTCGTTCTACGAGGGGCTGGACAGCCATCTGCATAAACTCCTTCAGCTATTCAGGTTGAAGCGCTTTGAGGAAATTGAAGAAATGACATCCTTAATGGAGAGTCTCGACAAGGATGTAAGTATGGAGGTAAAAGAGCTGCATTTCCACAGCTCTTTTCCACATTTGTTCCACATTTGCATGAAATGTTCACCTTCTTTTGACAAATGTACTCTTTGTAAGTCGCTTTGGATAAAAGCGTCTGCTAAATGCCCTAAATGTAAATGTTCTATGTTCACTTAAAGGTAGGGTGGATGATGTTTTCCTGCAGCATTTTTTACCATATTGCTTAAAATCTCCTTCACACACAGATTGAAACCAATGAATTAAATGATATGACACATACACCGAAAAAAATAGTCATCTGTGGGATGGGCAGGACTGAAAAAACTCCATCCAATCATTATGAGCGTTACGTTCAAGATGTTTGGATGGTGACTTGTCTATCAAACTCAACTGCCATTTGTCCCTCCCCCCTCCCTCCTCTGCGCGTACTCCTCTTCGGGCACGAACGAATCGCGCGCTCTCAGAGGCTTGGCTACTGGCTGGTTAGCTGCATATCAGATAGCACGGGCTGCTGAAAGAAAACGAATTATATAGTTATAAGTAAAATAAGCTAACCATGTTAGCGTCGTGAACCCTCGGGAACAAGCGCTGCGCGTTCCTGTACTCTGGAGGCGTGGCTTCGGGGGGGGGGGGGGGGGAGGCCGAGAAAAGGGGGTTGGACTTTTGAATTGTTTTTTTTCTAAATGCTGTGTGCTCAAACCGTTTTTCCAACATCCTCCACCCTACCTTTAACTCAATGTTATTGCTGCAACTGGTGCAAGAAGGGAAACAGGGATACAGGGGAACTGAAAACCCAGAGTTTCCCTCATTTAAGGGTTAAACTCAAGAGTTTTCACTAAACACACTTACTGCAATACACCCCAGAATGTCTTGTGGACAGAGGGGGTTAATAATTCTGTTAGCAACTGTATGCATGTATCATGTGTTTTGGCAGGCATCAAACCAAAGGAAGAGGGCAGCAGCTTTGCAGGGACTACCATGGTACATGAAGGAAAATCCCTCTACATTCATGAAGAGGTGTGAGGTAAGCAGCGGAATGTTCAAGATTATACAAGAAGTGGTTCACAATGGGCAGGATTACATTTGTAATTTCAGTGTGTATGCACTATATGGCAAAGCATCTCTAAAGCACAGGCACCTTTTGTTTTTTGTTTGTTTTTGCATCAAGCCAACAGAACCTGAAGAGGACGTCATAAAGGGAATGGTGATTGGACTCCTTTTAGTTGTTGAGGATGTGAAGGAGCCACTTCCGGCTTCTTACAAAGAAGTTGCCATCGTGATTGAGGAAAAGATTGTCATGCGCCACCTGGGTGATGTACCCAACGCTTTTGTGAACATGATGGGCCTGCTGTACATGCTGAACCTTAGCTATCCAAAAGACTTGAAATACACTTTTGAGGTGATTCAGCGCCTGTTCATGGGAATCGGGTCCGAGGTGTGCACTCCCAAGGTCCACTCTCTAAAGAATAAATTACTCGGTTAGAGAGATGGCTGAGGATCTGCGGATCACAATTTATTTTGTGTTTTCATGTTCTATTAGATGTTGTTGAGCAAACATGAACAGAGTGGAGATTACAGTACAAATATTTTATTGTATCTTTTCATAGGATAACACTTGGCATGAAACTTCATTATAACTTAAACTAGTCATTTTACGTATTGTAGAGAACTATAGATTTATTGTCCTCAGAATATGACTCAAAACACATCCATTAACAACTAAACAGCTGGCAACATAACTGAGTACACTTAATAATGAACATGACCATTGTGCCCATAGTGTCAATATTTTGTGTGCCAACCATTATTATCCAACCAAAATTACGTTCCCAGGGAACTATTCGGCATTCTCAATTACGTTTGTCTGAAAACGTATTTTGTCCGTGATTACGTTTCATTGAACGTATCGCAAATACGTTCGTTCTCAGCCTATTTTTTGCCATTTATTTACCTATAGGATTATGTTTGGTTGAAACGTATCCCAGATATGTTAAATGTCAACATATAACACATTATTGTCATTAAGGCATATTTCCCTTTCGGGGAACGTTTCATTTAATGTATTTTGTCCCTGATTACGTCTTGAATCTGACTTGAATTGAGCATATTTTTTGTTATTTATTTACCTCTTGGATAATTTACATTGAATTGAAACGTATCCTCAATAGCCTACTACGAATGAGTTTTCATTTTTTTAATATTAAATGCATTATGTAAAATATATTTCCGTTATATTACATAATAAATCTAAATATTGGTAGGGACAATCCTTTCTTTCCCAAAGTTGGTCGGGACATATCCCTCAGTCCCTATCAGACATGGGGACTCGAGTCTGAGACTCGGACTCGAGTCGCACTTAAGTCGCAAAAACAGTGACTTCAGACTTGACTTGGACTCGACCCAAAAGACTTCAGACTTGACTCGGACTCGAGCTTCGAGACTCGTCAACAACTTGTTGGCAAGCTATTGTTGCTTTTTAAATCTAAATTCATTCATATGTTTCTATTTTCTTTTATTGGCGCATATACTTTGGGGAAACGTATGACGAGCTTCATGTCTCCTGCCCTGCAGCCAAAATGCGCAACGTTACGCATGCGCTATGAGCGCACACTCACACATCAAAAAATGCATTGATGATGGCAACACCAAATCCTCCCGCAGTTGTTCCTTTTGTTATTAGTTTCGCGTTCATATAATCCTACCCCGGTGAGAAGATACGGTCCTATTGTATTATTATATCTCCTTCTCCTATTAGTGACGTCTCCGCTTCGCCGTCTGTTCGTTGTAAAAAAATGCTCCCTGTTGCCGTGGGTACGGCAGAATCCGGCGCCAGTGGTTTGCTTAAAATGTACATCAAATAGTAGGGGTGGGAGAAAAAAATCGTTTTAAATCGATTTTTTTGTTCAAAAATCGATTTTAGTTCCTCTAAGCTTAGGTGGGAAAAAGTAACTGCTTTTCTCCAGCAGAGGGCTAAATGTTTTAGTTTGCGGGAAAAAAATATTTTTATTTATTTTATTTTACCTCTTTTATACTGTATGCAGTTGAGGCTTGCCAGCTTCAGTCTTGAAAAGAGAGTGTAGTAGCAGTTAAAATAGTTAGATATTGCTGCTAAATAAATCTTAACTGACTCACATGTGATGTGCATTTTTTTGGTTTGGTGTTTAAAAAAGCAAACAAAAAATCGCAAAAATCGGCAGTATCGAAGACTTGAGACTTGACTTGGACTTGTGGCAAAAGACTTGAGACTTGACTTGAATTTACCCTCAAAGACTTGAGACTTGACTTGGACTCGAGCTCAAAGACTTGAGACTTGACTTGGACTTGCAACAAATGACTTGTGAACATCTCTGGTCCCTATGCTAAATTACGCCCTTGGTTATATCAACATGTCACAAGAGGAGAAATTAGCTGCTGACGGGGGAACTGTAGGAGCGGGGGTTGCTTTATTGATTTTTTATCTAGGCCTATAGCTGTAGTCAAAGCGGGAAATGTGCGTTGTCTGGGCGGCTGCCTGAACTATACAGCGCTGCTGCAGGAAATTAATATGTTCACGTTTCTTCATTCATTCATTCAAACTGGTGAAGGCTATACCGCCGAACGGTGACGTCAGACGCACGCCCATATACAAACCAATCAATGTCCAGTATAGGGTGACGCAGCCCGTGTAGGTGATAAACAGGACGTAGGTAGGCCGTCATGAAAAGTTATTTAGTGCGCTGGCAAAACTGCAATGTGGCCCAATTTTAAGCAGATCAAATCTATATAGGGGATTTTTTTTTAAGTATATAAAAAGTAGTCGGCTAGCCTTTATGGGTTCTACTCGGACCGCTCTCATGTGGCACAGGAAGTACTACTTGGCTTTTAACTGTCCAGACGGAATAGCGACAACATGTGTGTCTACAATGACATTACATCTTCATTCTGGAAAACCTAATTAGCTAATTGCACTATAAGGGTTTGATTCAATTCTCTATAATGATCATACAATTCAGCAGTATGCAATTTCAAGTGTTGGAGCACTTCATTAGGCCTGAGAATAACAAGTTTCACATAGGGTTTGAATGCAGTTGGCTCTTCTGAAGGGTTCAGTGTTAACTTACCTCTTAACAAATTTGGTACTAAACATGAGTCATACATTCCACTCAATACAGCACACCTGTGTACTCTCAATCATTAAATAGGCTATGCAAAACGATCACCACACTTTTGCTGAGACAGTACAGATTGCAACAACATCACAAGCTCAACACAACATTTTGAACTGTTAGTTTTTATAGATTTTATTATGCGATGAAGCCACATTTTGTACATCATATTGTATCGTATTACCCCTCCTTCCCCTCAATCTCCTCCTGGAGAGATCCTGGAATCCTGTACATAAAAGCATAATGTCATTGTTTTCCTGTGCACTGAGGAAGCAGATTATTAGGTGTGAACACCTGCAGAAGTTGAGAAGTTGAGATTGTTGTTTCAAAGTATTGGAAAAAACATATGTTGAGACAATGGCCTTAAAACTGGAAATATAGCGACACAAACATGCAAGGTTTAGTCAAATAAACAGTACACGCACATTTTGAATGATTGACTTATTATGAAAGAACACATTTTTGGTAACAAAATATCAAAATCGACCAGTGCCTGAAAAATCCTCACAATTAATTTCAACTCTCCACGCCGCACTGGACGCTGCCACCGTGGCGCTCGCTGCCGCCGCCGCGCCGGCCGCTCCTCGTCGGCAGCGCTCAGTGAAAATGAAGGACTGCCGGCCGCTTTTGCTGCTCGTGTCGCTCGCAGTCGTGGATAACTCGTTCGCTCTGCCCGACTCCGGCTGGATCAGCTGGTTGTAGGGTTTGTGGCGTTATAACTGGTTGAAGGGTGTTTCGTCCGTTTTTTAAAATATTAATTTATCGGCCATTATAAATGCCGATACCGATAGTTTGGAAAATGCCTAATATCGGCCGATAATATCGGCCCGCCGATATATCGGTCGGGCTCTAGTCGCTACACGTGAGAGGTAAGAATTGACCATTTCCACTTCCTCGCCAACTGTCAGACCTAAAGAAATGTATTATATTCCTGAATAGCCTCATACTAAATGCAAATCATTGGCTGTTAATTGAACTCTAATATCTTCCATGAATATATTTTTTTAAACTGCTGTGCAGATTCATTACCCCAAGGATAAATTCTGTTTGTGACGCCATGACCAGTGCCACCATCAGGCCAAATTTTAAATTTTAGAATTAATGTATCTCAAGTTCATCTCCTGATCCGATTCCCACCAAATATGTTTGCCTTTCCATAGCAAGGAGGCCGTTGCAGTTATGAGTCATTTGGCCTCATGGTTGAGCCTCATGCTGGCACTAACTAAAAACATGAACTACCCATCACAGCTCATATTAGATGCATGTTCATAGAACATGGACTGAGAATTTGTAACCCTTTTTTTTAACCCTAACCCTATTTGAAGATAGTCCCTCTGCAGCCAGCGTGACTAGTGATCATTTAAACGATACCTGAATACTAAGCATTCTTTTTTTATTATTATTACAGTAAAAATGTCATCACACCCTACCTGCCCCCTTCTGGTTGCGACCACTCCACTCAACCTGCCAATAATCAAAAATAAATAGAATTAAGTCATGAAAATATACCTTTTACCAGAAGCCATCATAAACATTACAATTTGATTTATACCTCACATCTCGTTGAGTGACCTTTCGCATGCATCACGGATAAAAATGGTCGCATTTGCAGGACATACTGCAGCTCTGGAAATGTCTCAACTACCCTCTGTACATATGGGTAGTATTTACACATCACGTCTGTGCAAACTCTATCTTGCGTTGTTTACCAAGATCTTGCTGTAGGTACAGAGGGTAGGCAAATATTTCTCCTCGAAACATGTTGAGGCCTGTATCCAAAACAGAGATAGACTTCTTTGAAGGTGTTAAATGAACTACTATATGGATATTATAATATACACACAAATTACTTAAACAATTACAGAAGTGCATCATTACTTATGAATCATAGCTGGTACTGAAATGTCAAAAGATTATTTTAGTATGGCATTTTGTTTGGTTACCACTCAAGAGAATGCAGTGCCTGCAGACGGATGTCATCATGCCCTCTTCATCCAGTCTGGGCTCAGACTTTCTGGTAGCCTCCCTGCCTGCTTTAAACATGGATTTACCGCAGGATGGGCGTCCAGGTGGGGACGGACCATTGGTCCGACATCCCATTACTCCGACATCCCATTAGTCCGAAAATGAATCACTGAATAGGGATCCCATTAGTCCGACATCCCATTAGTTCGAAAAAAAGAGGCCCATTGGTCCGACGTCCCATTAGTCCGACCATACACAGTAGAGATGGGTTAGGATTAGCCTAGGATAAGGGTTAGGGTTAGGCTAGGGTTAGGGTATGGTTATGTTTAGGTTTGGTCTAGGAGTCGGTTAGGGTTAGGCCAGGGTAGGGGTTTGGTTATGGTTAGGGTTAGGTTCAGGTTGAGGTTAACCTAGTATAGGTAAGGTAGATGTACCATATTAAATTGCGTTACAAAGGGCGTATGGATATGGCATCCAAAAGGCGGATCCATTCACTCACACACAGAGGAGCGAGAACAGCTCAACACTGACAAGTAGCGTCAATATTTTGGTCATTAAGGACTATAAGCCTCCTTACCATTCATCCATGCATCTCTACATGTGTATCGTCGGACTAATGGGATGTCGGACCAATGGGCTTCTTTTTTTCGGACTAATGGTATGTCGGACTAATGGGATCTCTCCTCAATGGCTCATTTTCGGACTAATGGGATGTCGGACTAATGGGATGTCGGACCTATGATACGGAACCGTCCAGGTGCCTATTGAAAAAAGAAAAAGTTAACCTATTCCAAAAAGTGCATCTTATGCATTTTACAGCAATCCAAAAAGAACTTGGCACAAACAAAATGTTAAAAGAAAACAGTAAAACTCACAGTTTTGACTTGATGGCGAATCCTTGCCACAAATGCCTCCACTTCAGTGTCTTTGGAGACGAAAGTCCCTTCAAAGTAGGGGGACTCATCTGCCCTATTGAGAAGAAAGCAGTTAACTGATTAACAGGGCCTCCAGACATCGTAATTAGGGTGTAGGGTGAACTCTCCATTGGAATACTGAATCACAGTATGGGCTATGTGGATGACTTATGGATGGTATACAAGTTCAGTCCATTTGATTTCAAAGAAAAAGTAAAGTATCACTTTCAATACAAATGGAACAACAGAGCCATCTCAGTAGCTTTCCTGTCCAATTTCCCTATCAAATTTAACAGTAAAATTTGACCCAACAAATTCTGCACCAATCTGTACATTCACTTATCGTGTCTGGAGTTGATCATCTTAAAATCAGTTTTCACTTTGACATGCATTGATTTTGACTGTGACAAGCAGGAAAAAATAAGGCTTGTAACAGCACCAAATGTGACAATAGGTTCTCGTTACTTGCTGTAGGTACTGTAGTATAAATGTACATAATGTCCATGTTACTTCCTTGCTACTTACCCCTTGCGATTGAAGCGGTACATTTTCCTGTTGCCATCCAGAGACACTGCCACCATATCATCTCCACAAGCAGGACAGGAGAAATGGTCATCGCCAAGAAGTAACTCAATCTCGTGCCGGCAATATGTCCAAAAAAAAACTCTTCTGGAGATTTTCAGACGAGACTGTGCCAACCTAATACATATTAATTAATAAATGCAAGATAAATGTTAAGAGCATAAATTACTTGACTTGTGGGAGATAAACCATGATAATAAGTATAATACCTATAACATGTAATGATCATGCTTGTAAGATGTTAATTATCTTAGATACTGCTAAATATTAAGTACAATAAACATTTTTCATAAAATGTGAATTACCCTGCCAGCACGAACTGAGCGACTTTCCAACAGTCGGACAAATGCATGTCTACTCAGACCAGGAGCACAGATTTTAAGGTCTTCAAATGAAGAGAAAACCTCAATAGCAAACACTGTCTGGAAATCAATTGTCCCAGGCCAGTAACCATTTACTATAAGGTCCTTAATCTGTGGTGTCCATTTGCATTTGCAACTTTCACATGTCAGCAGTGGAACAGAGAGGTCATAACGACCTGTTGAAACAAACAGCAATTAAAACCAAAGTCATATATAAGGCAAGAAAATTCATGTTCATTTATATAAGTATTCAAATATATTTTACCATTCATGTTGACAAAGATTATTTTTTGCCCACCACTGACTGACACATTTTCAGCCTTACAGCTGCAAATGCTTTTGGGCAACGCAAATGGAAGGAGACGTACTATGTAAAAGAGAGGGATATTGGTTACTTCTCACACATTAAGATTGAAAAAATATTCCATAAAAAGTGAATACACATACATACCTTCTTCGCCCAGTGTTGGCTCACCACTCGCATCATTGACAAAGATAACCGTTGGAGGAAGGGCTCTGTGACTGCTCCCGACAACCGAAGATCGGTTATGCAAACTGTATTGCCGATGTACAGTGATGTCGCACTGAGAGTACAACATGTGTTTCGGCAGGCAGTCAGTGCAGCTAATGACTGCCTCTTTAACATGGCACAGTTGGCAAAAGCCCTTCGGGACCCTTCCTGCTTCCAGCATGGCTTCAAGAAGCTGAGGTCTGGCATTTCGCCATCTTTCTCCCGACAATGCCTGACGTACGGTCCATGTTTGAGATGAAGAGGATGAGGCTTCTGTGGAGCCTCCGGCAACATCCTCCCCAACTGCATCGAGCATGTGCTGCAGCTCCTGTATATGAAGGTCTTGGGAAATTAGGATAATTAAAGTTATTTACAATATGGGGACGATGACAATCTGGCAGAGGGTGAGTGGGAACACAGGGTATAGTAGGCCAAGACTTATTTCAAACAAAAAACAGTTGTGTGAGGAAAACTGGCAGAAAAACCGCAGGAAGTAAAACTAAACAAAATACAAAAGTACAAATACTACAAAATGAAACAGGAAGTGAGGCAGATAAATGGAAATTCACTTATAGATTGGTTGTGAATACCGTACTTATGGACAAAACACTCTAGTACAGATGACTTAATTGAATGGATAATATTATCCCAAAAAAATGTACAGTTATGGTGGCTTTATGATTTTAAAATATATTCTTACCAATCATGTTGTGGGTCTCTTGCAGCTCAGAGGTGAATGGGCCTGCAATAGCAACACATACATTCATTCATTACTTCACTTTGCACAATACGAATAATACACACACACACACACACACTGAATGGAGGAAAAACTGTAGCAAAAACTGAAGAGATTACCTGTGCTCTCTGCAACATGTTCTTCACCAATATTTGATGACTGTGTCTGACGTTTGGAGTACACTAGGAAGACAAGAATTGTCTTTAAAGATTTCAATTTAAAAAGAAAGTTAAAAAAAAAGTGATGCAGTATGATTTTGATTTACATACTTTTTGATGAACCGTGACTCTTTCCAATCAGCCTCCCAAATTGGTCTCGTTTTCGCCATTTAAGCGCAGGCTCACAGCTCTATTTAGGTGATGGAAAGATTGCACGTACATTAGACCACTGGGCTGTCCTCGTCCTCGACTTAAGAATTTCTTAATAGATTAATGTTTATGGGGGTTTAATGACCAATGATTTACTTAATGTAATTGACAAATGCATACAATTAGCTTTACCTCATGCTGAAGGATCCCATGAAATGTAATTCTTACTAGAAATCTGCTCATGTTTTTTCTGGAAATAAATCATTCGCTTTAGGGGAAAGCATCGAAAATGGCTAATCGACTAAAATAAGTTTTTCCTCATCAGTTTTAAGTGATACATCCGTAGCAAACTATTTAACTTCCCAAACCTCTCTACTCACAACTTGCAAGTCTGTGCAGGTTACTTTACAAGGTAGTTAGAGCAGTAAAGTGCAAGAAGTCTCATTTGCCAACAAATTGTCAGTTGATTTGAAAGTATTGATTCTGATTTTATTCAGGCAATTAACGTTAAGTAACTCATCCAAAATCCTTTAGAATCTACCTTCAAAATAATCAATGTAACAGAGTGTTACTTTACCTCTTTCTCTTGAAGTTTAGCACCCAGATTCCTAATAACTTTGGATATTTCTTCCTTTTCATCATCAGAATCACTGATTTCAAAGTTCAGAGATGTCCTTTGAGATGTCTTTCGCCCCGCCATGGTCTTCTTGAGAAAGAAGTCTCTGGTCTCTTTCCCGCGCACCCAGCTTCCAATTGCACGCTGTATGTTGCCTAACAGAAAGCCTCCCAGAAAAGGGGCATTTAAACATTTATGTTATGTTAATGTATTTAACCATAGACTAGGTAATAACACAAATCACACTCATTTGAACGCAAGGCTATAATGATATCCTGTTGAATGCAATAACCAAGCAATGTGGCGCTGAACTGCGAATGCGTAGACCGGAAGTTAATTCCCATGATGGGATTTTGTTATTGATTTGATATACTTAAAATTTCTCACAAAAACACGAAAAAAAAACACGACCTATAGAATTGTGTCTCCTTTGTGCCATCTCGTCTATTTGTCTGTGTGTAGCCTATTAAATAATAATAAACGTAGTTCATATAGCACTTAATAACTCAATAATAACAAAGGGCATACAATACATTTAGGCCTAATGTACAGACAATAATGATAAAACAAAAGAATATATTTTTTAAGACATTAGACGTCCTTCCCCTAAACATGGGCAGTGAATTAAAAAAGGGCCACATCATCCCCTTAACCTCTGTATTTCAAAACAATTCATGTTTGTCCAATTCATGGACAAACAAAGCAGCTGGAAACACGTCTAAAAAAAACACTTGAAATAAAATGTAGCCTATATTTATATTTTTACAACATCCATCTCCCTAGAATATGAACAAAATATGTTCAGGTTATACTTTCTCTCTTGAAAAACGGCCAAACCGCTAACCCTAACCCTAACCCGGAAAATGAATCAAAAAAACTACAAACGTTCGGAAAATGCAATACACTTAAGTGTGCGGCGCCATGTTTTTTCGCCATGTTTTTTGTAGTTCTAAAGCACCTTGCATGTTACTATGGTACAGGCCTACTTTCTTTCAAAAGCTCATATCTTGGTCAATTAAAAACAACTGTGTGTAAAAATGTAACTGCACACAGACATACATTCGCATTACCATATTATATACTATTGGTTCATCCAGGGCAATCCTGTCAGCCCTGGGGAAGGGAACACAATGGCTATAAATGGTCATATTAAGTAATATGGAAATATTTATATGAAACATTAAGTAGTTTAAGGGGTAAATGGGGTCTAATCTGCTCCAAATTGAAAAGCATGACTAAGGATAAGGTCACCATCAATATGTTGAACACATGTTGCCACTAAATATCCCTTAAAATATGTTTTAGTGATTTTATCCATCTTGGCTCTATATAGGCTGTGAGAAAGTACACATCAGTAAGTGCCTTGGCAGTGAGCAAGATAAAAATGAATCTTTGTTGTAGGATGACAATGAAGACATTGTTGGAAAGGTCTTGATCTGCAGAGTACAGATATGCCACTGTGAACATTCTGTGAACATTCTGCTCCTCAGGAATGCCCTTTGAACCTTGAACCTAAGGCACTTTTAAAGGCTTACAGAAAAGCAACACAATGTGATACAAACATGGGGAAAACATTTTTGGAAAGCTCTTGACTTCTTCTATCATGGCCTTTGGCCTCATGGCCAAACCAACAGGGGGTGCTACTGGGTAGGGTCAAAACCAGATTTCACCCAATTAATAATAGTAAAAATGAAATCTGACCAAATAAATGTGCTCCCCAGTCCCTAAAACATATAATACACTTGGAAGTCACGAAGTTACACGAAGTTTCTTGACACATTTTCACATAATAGGGAAAACACGTTAGAACTACAAAAAACATGGCGCCGTTTGTATTTTTTTAAATTCATTTTCCGGGTTAGGGTTAGCGGTTTGCCCGTTTTTCAAGAGAGAAAGTATAACCTGAACATATTTTCTTCATATTATAGGGAGATTGATGTTGTAAAAATATAAATATAGGCTACATTTTATTTCAAGTGTTTTTTTTAGACGTGTTTCCAGCTGCTTTGTTTGTCCATGAATTGGACAAACATGAATTGTTTGGAGTTCACATTGTGGGACATACATTGTGGTGTGGGACAATAATAGTTGTTGTTGTTGTTGTTTTTTTAACAAACTTTATTGTCAACAATATTATGACATTACAACATAAACAATAGTACAGTAAGGACAGTACTTCCGGCAGATAGGTCCTCCCAATGGGACAGGTGGTCATGCAAATATACGCAAGTGCACTGTCCAATGAAATCGCCTTTGTAATCTAACCCGGGAAAACACAAGGATGCGTCAAAAAGACGTCGACTGACGGAGGTAGTTTGCGCGGGGCGTAATAACACTGCTTTTTGGCGGACAGAACGACCCAATTCCCAAACTTAAACCTCAAACGGTAAGATATTTATATAATGTGTTAGATAGTATCAGATCATACAAGAGCATAATTTATGAGTTAGGCCTACAGTTTAATGGTGATTTAAAATAATGAAATGAACATGTTTAAATGAATAATGCAAACATAAATATAAACTTATAATCAATCTGTTAACTTGACAGAAAAGTTTTAAAACCTTTAAACAATACAGCCAATATAATAGGCTTTACAATAAATACCTCTGCTAATACCTGAACAGCACCATGCTGCACCATTAACTTTGACAGTCTAATGTTTTTACGTTTGATCAAGAACTACAGTATACCTTAATCATATTGTTGCAGAAATGAGCGGGAATGCCCGAAATGTCAAGCCATGTGTGGCTTGCAGCAAAATGATCTATGTGGCCTGCAAGACCTGCCCAGTATGCAAGGCGATACAGCCCCATAAACAGCGGCTGGTTGGAGAGCGAAAACGCTTTGTTGAAGATGGAAAGGCCTATAAGGCTCGGGTTAAAAAACACTGCAACAGCAGTCATGTTGTAGACTCCAGCTTTAAAATGGTAAGTAGCCTAAAATCGATGTTCCATCTTGAAATTCTAAAGAGAGTATTTAGCGTGTGTTCCCTCCTAGTAATAGTCATATGTTTCATACAAATGGAATACCATGCAGTCTTAGCTGAACAGCCATAATCTATTAAGTGTAGTGCTACTTTCCTCCTGTCAGCCCACGTTACAATAGCAGCAGACTGTTGCAGGGTGTATGCTCTGACAATGTGCGCTAAATAACTTAATAACACATGCATTTAATGAAAGACATAACACATGTTCCTTGGTGCCCACCAAGGAAGCGGACTATTGGGTGTGAACACGACCTAGGTCTAACAAATTGGCTTGAATCTCCATTTCAACAGTAATCTGAGTTTTAAAAGATTGCCTCACGGGAGGGCTTAGCCTACTTTAAAAGCTCTGTTTTCAGTGATATTAAGTCAGTTTTCACCGTTTTGGTGTTGACATGAGGCCAAATATCTAACTCCAATGTACCTCTCTGATTGAATTATAAGTTTGTATTGATTTGCATTGACTCTTACCTGTAAGGGGGTTAAGTGAACCCAAACCATGCAAGAAAAATGGCCACCCATAACAGGGCCCCTTGGTGTACTCAAAGTAGGGATCAAGCGTTCCAGACATTTATTAAGGTTTTTCTAATAATTTGTCACCCCTCTGTGTGTAATAAGTAATAAGACTGAGCACAAGAGTTTAAAGTGTCCGTACAGCCCACAGATCAACCCAAAATAATGTTTAATTAATTTAATGTTAAACAAATGGTTCTCCATACTTTTCTATTGTGAAATTCCAACTTCATCACTTTCATTTGCTAATGATTATTTCAGTTGGACCGGCTTGCTGCACTGGGCTACTTTCCTCTGCTGCTTTTAGGGAAAAAAAACAAAAGCAGCTACACAGCCCAAGTGTTCGGCAGCATGCAGATGCAGCTGGATCCATCTTTACAAGAGGACTTACAGTCTGTTTATGCCAAAGTCCTAAAATGTGAGTATTTCACTAACTGTATTGATGATTAGACAATAATGTCTATTTATTTGTTCAAAAATCTTCTACTGGAGCTTATGTTGTATCCACACCTAGAGACAACCAAAATAGTCTTGAAATGTTTTCTTCTTTTTCTGACGGTGCACTTTAAAAGGTTTCCCCAGCCAACTGAAAATGGTAAGATGTTGACATTTATCCCCTTAATATGTTTTATTGGACAGTTTAGGTGACCTGGCAAATTTGACCTAGTGATTGTTGTTTACCTCAATTGACTGGTGTCAAGCATTTACATTTTACATTTAAAGACAGCAATTCAAAAGGTGAGTTACAGAAATTAATGTTCTCCCTGTCTACTGACCACCAAATTGGTTTTAAACGAAAGCATGGTACTGATTTATGTATTTTTGCACTAAAGGAAATTTTAGATAAATATAATAGGCAAAATTCCACAATGTTCACCGCTGTATACTTCCCACCTGTGGTGTCGTTATAAACAAGGCAGCATTAGAAAACTTACAGTGGCTTATAATGACAGCATGAGGCTGCTGCTGAGAAGCTCCAAGAAGCTCCAGTGCAAGCCATATGTTTGTCAGTGTTGGGGTACCTACCTGCTCTGCCGTGTTATGTAACCCGATGTATAGATTTATGTGTAGGGCATCTGAGTCAGAAAACGACTTAATTGCAGTCTTGGCCAACCCTGTACGCAGTTCTGTCAGATTTTCTTCCAGACTGTGGAACCATTGGCGAACATGTCTGTATGCTAGACACTGAATATTGTGGAAGTACTTTGTATTTTTTACTCTGTGTTTGTCTGTTTGTTGATGTTGGTTGTACTGATATGGATCTCCCTGGGTCTGAAATAAAGAATTATATTACATAATAAACTAAAGTATTTTAATTAAAATGCTGTATTAATAAATAAATGGTCACATTTAGTTTTCTCTTGTGGCTCTTCCTATACAGGAACCCAAAGTGGTGATGGGGTAGGGATGGAGAGAGAACAGGAAATGGTTCCTGAAGAAGGAGCAGGTTTGTAACTCAAACTAATAACTAATATTTTACATGTATTCTTGCACAATATTTGATTAAGTACATTAGAAAAGTCTGTTTAAAAATTCTTAATGAACATGTCTTGATTGTTTATGATTATCTGTATTCCTTGTTATGATTGATTTAACATACATTGCAATACTTGAACTGTAATTTAATCATACACTAGATATCTGGGCTGTCACAGAAGACATTGAAAGCCTCTCTTTTATTGAAATAGATTCCTTACTGCTCTCTACTCTGTAGGAGGCAAGATCGTGGCATGCAATGATTTTAGAACAGCTATGGGGGGTTTTTAGGCACAGCATGGCGCATCGTCTTTGGACTTATTGTGTAAGAAATCGTCAGTTTCTCTGTAATTTCAGTTCTATTTTCTCTTCTGCCCCAACAGACATGGAGTTTGTGGTGCTTGACCTTGTCCCTTATGAGGACGGGAATTATGATGTAGCGGGACAGGATGACCAAGGTATTTTGTGTCTTTAGCACTTAAACAATAATTGCAGAACTAAAGTGTTTTTAAATTATAATGCTATATTAATAAATAAATGGTCACATTTAGTTTTCTCTTGTGGCTCTTCTATGCAGGAACCCAAAGTGGTGATGGGGTAGGGATGGAGAGGGAGCAGGAAATGGTTCCTGAAGAAGGAGCAGGTTTGTAACTCAAACTAATAACTAATATTTTATATGTATTCTTGCACAATATTTGATTAAGTACATTAGAAAAGTCTGTTTCAAAATCCTAAATGAACATGTCTTGATTGTTTATGATTATCTGTATTCCTTGTTATGATTGATGTAACATACATTGTGATACTTAAACTGTAATTTAATTCTGCTATTCAGCTATGGGGAGTGTTTAGGTACGGCATGGTGCATCCTCTTTGGGCTCGGCCACATTAAAAAAGAACTGGTCACTTAGGTTTTCTCTTGTGGCTCTAACCGCATGCAGGAACCCAAAGCAGTGATGTGGTAGGGATGGAGAGGGAGCAGGAAGGGAGAAAGGAAAACAAGGATGAAAAGATGGTGAAAAGTAGGAGAAAAAGAAAACATCAGACAGGTATGTCTTCAGGATCAAACAATGATCTTTAGATCATATCTAAATAATCTAATTTTTTTGGTGGCATATAGCTTATTTGTATAGGCATACAATTGCAATTTTGCAATTTTATCCCAAATTGACTTCATATCCAGAGTGCACTGCAGCGCTAGACTCTCTGAGCAAGATGTAACATCAGAACTACGCATGTCTAAGCATTATGTGTTGCAGTCAGTCTATGTTGTCACAAACCTATGATCACATTACATCAGTACATTTGTAATGCACAATGCTATATTAAAGAAGAACTGGTGGTCACATTTAGTTTTCTCTTGTGGCTCTTCCTATGCAGGAACCCAAAGCAGTGTTGTATCATCTGCAAATTTCACTATGGTGTTGGTAGTGTGAGATGGAGCGCAGTCATGTGTGTACAGAGAGTAGAGCAAAGGGCTCAGCACGCAACCCTGTGGAGCCCCTGTGGAGTGTCAGAGTGGGGGAAAGGTGCGGGCCCATTCTGACCGCCTGTGGCCTGTTTGTCAAGTGACAAGTGACTATTACAGTGATAATGCAATTCCCTGTATATAAATTAATTTAACTGTTGTCTCCAGCAGGTCAAGGATGTAGCCATTTCACTAACAAACAATGTCACAATTCTACACAGGTGAAAGGTGTGGAGATTGTGCTGACAGAGCCGCTTCTGGGTCCTATCTTTATTCAAAAATTATTAAAAGGACAAAAGACCAGGTAAGTTTCAGCAAACGGCTTCTCATATTCTAATGAAAGGTGTCATATAATGTGGATTTTAGTGTTAGATTTGACAAAAAGTCTTTGGAAAGTTCAAGGAAAGTAAGACTTAATACATTCTTTTGTAAGACTTGTGTAAACCCATCACCTTGTGAAACCTCGGGTAGTCACTCTTGCGCCACTGGAAGTACTATGTCCCCCATAGGATCTGATGTTCCTGTTGCCCTTTACTCGTGCTCCACACAATTTATCTCATAACATGTGATGTGATTTTGAATGCAAGTAGTACATTTTTTGGAATTGACTGCTATGGTAAAGTTAGAAAATACAGGCAATTAGGAAACACTTGATGTCATTATTTCACTGGAACTGATAGGTTTACTCAGACCTGTACTAAGAAGCAGGTTCAGCATATGGATATCATAGTCATCTTGCTTTACTAAGCTGGAAGATCGATCAAGCTACGTGGTCACACGATGGTGGTTAGCACCTCGCTAAGTCAGCCCAATGTACCTATGAGCCTTCTTCACAAAAAAGGGCTGGTCTCGGCACCACATGACCAATCGCAAACACTAATATGCTCTAGATCCTCTATACCGTTATGCAGGGAAGACTATTTGTTATTCTGATCATTGGTAATGGATATAAAAAGAGAATCCAAACCAAAAGAACACCAAAAAGGACTGATGACAAAAAAGTGCAATGTGTGTATGTGTAAATTCATAGGGTTATCTCATTGTCTATTGAGGAACGAGGTGATATGGCTTTTCATGAAGGGCTTGTAAAAATAGTGTTGTGTATACTATTCCATGACATTAATTTATTGATTTCTTTTTCCAATTATGGAAGATATGCAATATTTAGCATTTTTGTGCAGAATAAGTTACCATGAACATGCATCCTGGTAAGAAGTGAACCAATTGTTTAAGCTTTTATGAGAAAGGTATGAAAGCCCAGATTTACACTGGAAGTTACCTCGCTAACCCCCAAATACTTGCTTTTTTTGTACAGTCCTCTATGCATGTGGCCTGGGATATGTTTAACAAATGAATGTATAAGGTCTACGTAAATATGCAATTGCCTATGTGACTGGGAAGCCAATATATTTCACAATCTTACAAATCTGTTTAACTTTAACCTCTGCTTGTTTTTCCAAAAATCATGCTAAAAAGACAGATGCTTATATGCTTCTCCTTCACTGGATTGTGATGCTGTTGTTAATATAAAGGCATGCATATATTTTTTGTGTAACATGTTTAAAATGGGTGGAAAGTGTTGGAAAGAAAATCTCATTCAAATGGTAAAACATCACCTATACAATTTCTTGTTTTACAGGTTCTTCTTCAGTGGCTTCCCTGCAAGAAATGGTAGGATTATTGTCCAATAATGTTCTACTTACATGTGTGTTGACAGGTATGATTTGTTGATTTGTGAGTCAACATTGGGAACCCATAATGAATGGTGTTGGACAAGCTTCCATTTAGATCGAATAGGCTGATGTATTGCTACCTTGGAAAAGTTTTGTAACTTCAAGAATGAATACATAAGGTAGGATTCTAATTTCATATTGCAGAGCAGTTTACTTTCAGTGGCGTATTTGTAGTTTTATTTTGTAGTGGTTGGTCTTGGCTGTGAAAGAACAAAAAGATTATTAGATAAGACCAAGGACAAACTTAAAATAATTGGGATTAAATAAATTATTCCTTCTGAGACATATGGTATTAGATATGATGCTCTGTTTTTATAAGGGCAGATTTTCACAGCCCATTCGTTTTGTCAACGCAGTACGTGATTGGGCAGATCCTGACTGTATTATGTGTGTCTTATCCCCCTCTCTTTCGAAACAGTGGTATAAAGTGGAAGAACACCTGGGAGCCCCTCTCTTACGTTGATGCTCTTGGGTCAGCAACTGAGGTGAATTAATATGAATAAGTCAAATAAATATCAAATAAAGGTGTAGGGACAAAAGTCATTATTATGAAGTATATAACCCAGTTTTGACATCTGGCTCATAGAGTTCTCCAGTACTTTATATATGGAGAAAATCCAATATGAGATTTCAGGGAAAGCAAAGAAGTTTAAACAAATTTGGCAGCCTTTCCTTGACTGTTTACTCTGGCATTCTGTAATATTACCTTGTAGGTAGTTATAAAAATTGATTTGTCTAATGCAAAAATGTCAATGCTGTCGGAAGGCAAGACTGGATGCAAACAATGACAATAACTTATGCTTTTATGTACAGGATTCCAGGATCTCCAGGAGATTGAGGGGAAGGAGGGGTAATACGATACAATATGATGTACAAAATGTGGCTTCATCGCATAATAAAATCTATAAAAACTAACAGTTCAAAATGTTGTGTTGAGCTTGTGATGTTGTTGCAATCTGTACTGTCTCAGCAAAAGTGTGGTGATCGTTTTGCATAGCCTATTTAATGTTTGAGAGTACACAGGTGTGCTGTATTGAGTGGAATGTATGACTCGTGTTTAGTACCAAATTTGTTAAGAGGTAAGTTAACACTGAACCCTTCAGAAGAGCCAACTGCATTCAAACCCTATGTGAAACTTGTTATTCTCAGGCCTAATGAAGTGCTCCAACACTTGAAATTGCATACTGCTGAATTGTATGATCATTATAGAGAATTGAATCAAACCCTTATAGTGCAATTAGCTAATTAGGTTTTCCAGAATGAAGATGTAATGTCAATGTAGACACACATGTTGCTATTCCGTCTGGACAGTTAAAAGCCAAGTAGTACTTCCTGTGCCACATGAGAGCGGTCCGAGTAGAACCCATAAAGGCTAGCCGACTACTTTTTATATAATCCCCTATAGGCCTATAGATTTGATCTGCTTAAAATTGGGCCACATTGCAGTTTTGCCAGCGCACTAAATAACTTTTCATGACGGCCTACCTACGTCCTGTTTATCACCTACACGGGCTGCGTCACCCTATACTGGACATTGATTGGTTTGTATATGGGCGTGCGTCTGACGTCACCGTTCGGCGGTATAGCCTTCACCAGTTTGAATGAATGAATGAAGAAACGTGAACATATTAATTTCCTGCAGCAGCGCTGTATAGTTCAGGCAGCCGCCCAGACAACGCACATTTCCCGCTTTGACTACAGCTATAGGCCTAGATAAAAAATCAATAAAGCAACCCCCGCTCCTACAGTTCCCCCGTCAGCAGCTAATTTCTCCTCTTGTGACATGTTGATATAACCAAGGGCGTAATTTAGCATAGGGACTGAGGGATATGTCCCGACCAACTTTGGGAAAGAAAGGATTGTCCCTACCAATATTTAGATTTATTATGTAATATAACGGAAATATATTTTACATAATGCATTTAATATTTAAAAAATGAAAACTCATTCGTAGTAGGCTATTAGGCATATATTTTTGCCGACGTGCGTGCAAAAATACCCCCCCGACAAATGTGTTATCGATATTTAACGTAGCCTATTGAGGATACGTTTCAATTCAATGTACATTATCCAAGAGGTAAATAAATAACAAAAAATATGCTCAATTCAAGTCAGATTCAAGACGTAATCAGGGACAAAATACGTTAAATGAAATGTTCCCCGAAAGGGAAATATGCCTTAATGACAATAATGTTATATGTTGACATTTAACATATCTGGGATACGTTTCAACCAAACATAATCCTGGTAAATAAATGGCAAAAAATAGGCTGAGAACGAACGTATTTGCGATACGTTCAATGAAACGTAATCACGGACAAAATACGTTTTCAGACAAACGTAATTGAGAATGCCGAA
Organism: Merluccius polli; assembly: GCA_030340625.1. Classification (NCBI taxonomy): domain Eukaryota; kingdom Metazoa; phylum Chordata; class Actinopteri; order Gadiformes; family Merlucciidae; genus Merluccius; species Merluccius polli. The sequence continues at coordinate 10,094 of JAOPHQ010002629.1, read as the reverse complement.
TAGTTCCCTGGGAACGTAATTTTGATGAGACAGGGTTGTATTATCCGGCACTGTCTTAACCCTTTTGTTCACGGAATTCACCAGAGCTCACATGTTGCTTCAGGAATCCTCTCCCATTTCTCCATGATGACATCACCGAGCAGATGGATGTTAGACACCATGTGCTACTCAACCTTCTGCTTGATGATGCCCCACAGGTGCTCCAACATGACAACTGCCTTGCTGAGGAAGTTGTAGGTAAAAAGTGATGGACTGGCCAAGTATGGCTCCAGCCGTATACTCAAAAGAGCACCTGTGGAGCATTCTCAAGCAGATGGTTGAGGAACACAAGGTGTCTAGCATCCATCTGCACATTGACGTCATCACAGAGCAATGGGGGGAGGACATGTTCATTGTTGCGTGTATTCACTTATGTTGCCAGCTGTTTAGACGTTAATGGCTGTGTTTTGAGTCATATTCAGATGACAATAAATCTATTGTAATCTACAAACTCTACACTGACTTCTTTAACTTATATCAAAGTTTCATGTCTATGGAGTTATCCCATGAGAAGACACAATAACACATTTGGAAAAATGGTATAGGGTTTTGTGAGATACTGTATGTACCAATTTAGGTTAGGTGAACTCATCACTGTGTCACATAATGAGTAATGTGTTCTTTTTGTTTTTAAAGATTATTCCTACAAATACTGAGTGATGTAGTGGATGGCTGGAAAGAAGATGTGGTTGTATTAATTTACACATACTTTGACTAGTTTTTGGGTAGTGCAGATTTGTACCTACCATTTTTTGTTTTTCGCAGGGGGTTTCTCGCATAACAGCCTCTGCAAGTTTAAACTCCTCCATTGTGCTCAGAGGCAGCTTGATGGACGAACGGGAAGCTTCTGGTGCTACCGGCCTCACCATCTCTCTCCTAAGCGCCCTCACTTCACTCCTCAGATTGGTGATTTCCGCTTTAATTGATCTATTTTCTTCCAGCACTTTGGATAGTAGCTCCAGGACTTTAGATATTCCCACAATGTAAGTTACTTATAAGAAATGTTTTCTTACTGGGGTTTGGTGTACTTTCACAGAGTTCAATTATAATGTGTATGATAATGATGAAAACAATGGTTAGAACGTTTGTCTCCTCGACTTACCACGCAATAGCTGGTGGCTTGGTTGGACTGTATTTATATTCAAAAGTCATTGATTAGTGTCAAGTGTCAATGATTATATATATTTTTTCAAAGTAGTGTATTTAAGGAAGCATTTGGAAGATTTACCTTGTAAGATATGTCCTGCTTTGAGGTGAATCTGGGAAAAGCAAATTAATATAAATACATGTTCAATCAATACATGTTGATGTCTAATGACACCAATACTTACCTATATTTAGTAGCTCAGGTGTCTGGCTGCCATTTGATAGAGCTAAAAAAAAAATGAATTTCATGTAATTGTGTATATGTAAGTTACGATATTTTAAGTTTTACTTGTTCACCCATCAGTTAGCCTGATATTGAGGAAGTTTGGCTTGGTCCTGGGAAGCCAACAACAGAGATCATGCTTATGTGTGTTTGAGGGAAAATAAAAAGTAGTGTTAGAGTGCAAAGACTGACAGGCACAGGCTTAGGGTTTTATTGTTTCGGTAGTGGAAAGGTAAATCTGCGATTGAGCATTAGACTGGGGAGTGTATTCTCTACTGCACAAGAGGAATGGCTTTGTATGCAATTGGATAGTCCTTCAACCATTCAGACCAACAATCCGGGCGATGCACAGGAAATGTGTCAACAAACGTGTAGTTGGTAGCAATGATCAATGGGGCAGATGGGGAAAACTATGAATGAGAAACAATTATTGCTAAGTACCTTTGGTGGTCGATGGCCCAAATAGCCACTCACTATCACTCTCTGGGGAAAAAAAAACAAACTTCAAAACTGAATAAGAGAGCCAAATGGCATTTCTAACATTTGTGTTAAACATAGTGTTGTTTCAAATGGCCTTCAAAGTACCATCAAATTTCAGTTTGACAGGCATTAATCAGTAAACACATACAACACATTTTTTAGCCCCTCCTACCTGGCCCTACATCTACAGATGGTCGTGCCATTTTCCTTGGGGGGGGGGGGGGGGGGGGGGTGCCTCATCATCAGTGTCCACACCTTGAAGCATAAGAAGTGCCAGTTTAATTTCAGACTAAATGGGCAGTCAAACAGCTGTTTCTAAAATATGTTTCTAAAATGTTTTATTGCTGTTCAGTTTAACTCTAAAGGTGGGTGGGTGGGTCAGCAACACCAGAAATATTAATATATATGATATATAAACATATACATTTATGCATTTAGCAGATGCTTTGATCTGAAGCGATTTACAACAAGAGGACTAACATTTAAGCTACAACACTATTTAAAACCTTGCTAGTTAAAAAATGTTTATGCAGGAGTATAAATTAGGCTTTAGACTATTCTTTATATTTTTCAGTATAAGCCAAGTATACTTCACTATACGGTTCTTAAGTATATAAAATCATACATTTTCCCTCAAATTAGTGCACCACTTGTGTTGTAATAATATCAAACACATGTTGGCCTTTTTACATAGAAATTCTAAATACATAATATATAATCCATTATATGCCTTGCCTAAGCTACTATCTGCAAACATGTATATTAGATAACCGCAAATATTGACTTAAATTGAAATGTACTTTGAGTGTAACATGAAGCATACATAGCACCTCCTCGTTTATGACCAGCAGCCAAAGTTCAACCCCCACAACGTTACTGGCGCACACACAATGGCATCTATGAGATGGAGCAGATACTCAAGATATATTTTTATTTCTGTTCTAGCAATCGTCACCTGTACACTAATTAACCTTTTACTTTTTAAAAATGACACAGTGAGCGTGATTGATCCGCCAATTCCCCCGGAGTACCTGGAGGACCTGCCTGGCTGTCTGGCCATCATCAAGGGCGACCTTGACGGTGCCACGTACAATCTGGACCGGCTCAGGAGGAGCAGCACCACTGGACTGGAAACCTTGCCTGGAAACTGGTACCCTAAAGTGGCAGAAGACTGCACGGCATACATCACAAGAAGGGGGTTCATCACGGTGCCTCTGAGTGCGGAGGAGCAGGACTTTCCCATCGCCTACTCCATGGTGATCCACGAGAAAGTGGGGATGTTTGAGCGGCTCCTGCGGGCCCTTTACCGCCCTCAGAATATCTACTGCGTCCACGTGGACAAGAAGTCCTCCCGGGACTTTTTGGACAATGTCACCGCAATCGTGTCCTGTTTCCCCAACGTGTTCATAGCCAGCAAACTAGAAAGCGTCGTTTACGCGTCGTGGTCTCGGGTCCAGGCCGACCTGAACTGCATGGAGGACCTGCTGCGGTCCCCCGTCCCGTGGAGGTACCTGCTCAACACCTGCGGCTCGGACTTCCCTATCAAAACCAACGGCGAGATGGTGCGCGCACTGCGGGCGCTGAACGGCAGGAACAGCATCGAGTCCGAGGCCACCGAAGACCACAAGAGGGACCGCTGGCGGTACCGCCACGAGGTCAACGACCAGGGCATGGTCGTCAGGACCGGCGTGGAGAAGAGCCCGCCTCCCATCAGCACCCCCATGTACCAGGGCAACGCCTACTTCGTGGTGACCAGGGAGTTCGTGCGCCACGTGACGGGGGACCAGGACCAGGGGATCCGGGCCTTCCTGGGGTGGGAGGCGGACACGTACAGTCCGGACGAGCACCTGTGGGCCACCCTGCAGCGGATGCCCTCGGTGCCCGGGTCCACGCCCCCCAACCCCAAGTACGACGAGAGCGACATGCGCGCCCTCGCCCGCCTGGTGAAGTGGGGCTACCTGGAGGGGGACGTGGCGCGGGGGGCGCCCTACCCGCCGTGCCGCGGCGCCCACCGGAGGTCCGTCTGCCTGTACGGGGTGGGAGACCTGCCCTGGTTGTTTAGACAGCAGCACCTCATGGCCAACAAGTTTGACCCCGAGGTCGACGACGTGAGCATCAGGTGCATCGAGGCGTACCTCCACGTCAAGGCCAGGTGGCGTCAGTTTGGCGCGAACGGTGACGGACACGCGGCTCTCTTGTAGGTGACTCTCTCTCACCTGAGATGCGCAGTGAGGGGGGAGCGATATTGAATGTAAATGTGTTTGATAGATGTTAATATAATTATATAATAATAATAATAATAAGGGCTAAATATTAAATAGAAAGCCGTTTTTCTATGTGTTTGTATTGTAATATTTTGTGCCATTGATATATAGATGGTTTCAACTAATTGAGATCAATAGTTTCATCTGTTTATCAGCGGCAGCACAGCAGTGCCACCTAGTGGGCAACAACAGTAGGCTATTGTTTGATAAAAGTACTGGACTGGTAGGCTATGGATCATGTTTTTTTAACACACACCGCAGAATATGTAGTGACTATCCAAGGTTTAATATGGGGAAAAGCGAAGAATCAAAGTAGTTTAGTTGAATTTTATGATAGGCCTATTAAAGTAATAGGGTGTCTTTAATTACCATGTCTGAATTGGTAGCAGAATTATTGAATGTAAACAATGATGTAGGCCTTAAAATGTGTACAATGAGCGAATGCTGTCACATTGAACACTGCAATAAAAGGTTATTTTCCGACATGAAAGTACTCAAAGTAATTAATGATTAGCCTATTGTGTAAAATAAAGTTAGATGCTCGAATAAAAAAACGTATCAATGCTCCGTTATGTGTTTTAGAAACAAATCTCTGAATTTGCTTCAGTCTACATGGACTTCAAGGGGCGTAACAGGAGTTTTTTGCAGTTTCTTTCGCCAAAACGTGGGATTTATCCATTGGTTCTTGGCTTGAAAATGTGCGCACTTTTGGGAGACGATGTGCGCACGGGGATCTGACCCGTGCGCACTACGCACAGCGGAGTGAAGAGGAAAATCAACGGAAAGAAATTGCAAACATGACCAGCTAATGCTTTTAAACCCACCTATATATAAACGCGGATCTGGACCCAACCAGCCTATTGTTTTTATTTTCTTAAACCTAATTGCTGCTTCATTTAGCTTATTCTCAAGTGGTTGAATTTGACGGGCTTGGGTTTCAAAGAGACATACATTTAATGTAGGCTAATGTATTTAATTCACAAACGCAAGGCTGTTTTATTTGATTGTTGTAGCCTATATGCTCAGTGAGCAGTTTGTGAAGAGTTCATCCTGCTGACTAAATAAAATACATGTTGGATCATTGCGTTTGTTTTTTATGACTGTTTAAATGTAGGCTATATTATATGGCTATTTAAAACTTATGAAGCTCTGGAATATGAACGGCCATATTGGCCGTCACAAAGTAGCGTCAACAGTATTTCAGCCACAACAAGCAGGAAACCACATTATCATGCACAACCACCAAGGCATGACATTTGAACAGCCTGCCTCCACTAGCCTAGAAATCTAGACGCCCCTAGCGGCAACACATTTAATTTGCAGCCAGGGCGGTCTAGCCATAGACATATCATATATACATAGACACCTCATGACGTGCTGGAACGTAACCCAGCGTCGCCGCCATATTGGTTGGGTCTCCTCACTCTAGTCTAGCATAGGAGTCAACGGAGAGCTATGCCAGTATTTTGTGCAGCTTGCGGCGCAGTATTGACACCAGATCGCATGGGATTACCTTTCACAAGTAAAATTGAACAATAATTCTTATTTAAAAAATATATATATATTAATTCGTCCTGTATCATAAATAAATCTCTGCCATTTGTAACAAATCAAACCGTGTGAAAATCCGGTGGAGTAAAAATTCGGGGAGTTTTGCTTATTATTGTAGTTAGGGATACACCTTCCTCCATAGAAATGAATGCACTGGGGACCCATACAAGATGGCGGCCGCGCTGCTACGTCAGCTCTAACGGGCAGCGTCAGTCTATGAGGCGTCTATGTATATATGTCTATGTATAGCTCTGGGTCTGGCTTGCCAGGCTATGTTTCCACCGCTTCTTCTTCTTAGTGGGATTTTGTTGGCACATCAGCGCCACCAACTGGACTGGAGAGATCATCAGACATGAGTTAAAAAGTCAGGAAAGCCTCACCGATTCTGGGTGTGGTGGGGTGTACTATATGAATGGGTACATAATACAAACACTAGGGCATCCCTAGGCTATGCATACCGGGCTGGGACGGTCACACTCACGTTTTAAAGTTCATCTTTAACCAGTTCACTAAAATCTTACACCAAAACAAATTACAAACCCAAGAAGATCACACACTTCAGAAACGCAGCGGTCCCAGTCGCCAGTGTTTGAGTAGAGGGAAAAACATGATGAGCAGAGCAACTGATCACACTAGAGCATAAATCATTTCGGGGTGATAATAATAGCCGCTACATGTAATATTTTAACTCCTCCCAGAAACATGCTGATGTGAGAAGAATCATTCGAGTGAGAGGCAACAGTGAGACATTTAATTTTCCAACAATTCAAACAAGAACGTAAAGCAGTGGACGTTAACAGTGAAAGTGTGAAACCAAATCTACTCTAGAAAACCTCTCAAGTGGGTACAGACCTAAAATGCAGTTTAAATCAGGGTAAACATAAAAATATATTAATCTCTCTCCTTTGTCACCATTTGAATATAAATATATATATATATACTTCAATGTAATGAAGCAGAACATGCATCAACAATTTGTAACATAGTGCCTCAAATACATTGTAGGTACAACAGTAACTAGGAAACATTTGGCATGATAAAGTACATAAAATGGTTATAAAAATGTTTTTTTTTTCTTGGGTAGCTCACAAGAGCACTAGGGATCAAGCACTCTGCACACTTAAAGAAAGCCGAGTCCCAGCGTGTAACAAGGCAGCAGAGATTCAGAAAGCCACTTCTCTGATTCAAAAGGCTATAGGTGTCCAGTCATACATCCAGATCCATCCATATACAAGCGCCTGTGGTTTCCACCCATTCCCTCCATTATGTTCTCCATGCTGCGTTGCAGTGCAGTGTCAGTCTCGTCACTCACTCAGGAACAGCCGCCGTCGCCATCTCCACTTTACCGTCCTGGTCCGTTCTGTACAGAGAGCCAACAGCCATCAGACATCTAACCAGGCTGGACTCCACTGATAGAGGAACAACAGGCTACAAATCTGGCAAAGCTCAGCTTTCTGACGATTACTGATTAAGGACCAATGGGTTACAAGTGACATTTGATCGAGGAAAGTCCAAGATACGAGAAAATCAATGGGGGAGATTAAGAGAGATTATTAGGGGGAAAAAAACTTTAGAAAATGGATAGTTCCACTTCCAGTGATTCTGATTGGCTCAAAGCCGTAAAATACTCTGTCTTGAGGATTTGTTTACAATAAATGATCGCAATTTATGTTGTTTCTATGCTGTGAAATCTTTCTAGGTAGTCTATCGTAACCGGTTTATAAAAGGGGCATTCTAAAAATCACTGTAAACCATGGCCTCTCGTGGCTTATTGCTTAATTAAGTCCCTCTGTGATACGACTTGAATCTGTTTCAGGATTATGTTCCAAAATGTACACTCACTTTAAAGCACATCTGTTCAATGAAAACACACTTATCATTGAACAGATCCAGGGCTTTGCAGGCTCTGGGATTCATTCTGCACTCTAGTCTGGGACTACCGAAAGGCACCGTAAAAGAGCACGCAAACACACTATGGACTGTAGTCTAGTTTAACCCATTTATTTTTCTCCAGCGATACTTAATTTCACTTTCCATTACATTATCTTCAACTGTGCATAGCACAAACCAAGCTAAATAGTCAAATAAATATAATGCATGCTCTGGTTACTTTGCACTACCTGACCTGTCTTTAAATGTTAAATACTGAGGGGGTGGACATTATGAGATTCTACCCTACGTCTTCACATCCGTACATGTCTATTAGACTTATGTTGTCAAATAGCAGGGAACTGTTGTGCAGTGAGGCATGCAGAGAGCTGTGAGAATGGACAAGCAAGGTGCAATGGAGGATAGTTACTGGAGGAACTGTGCAAGTACAAGGCGACAGTGCACCTCTGTGTACACACACACACACACACACACACACACACACACACACACACACACACACACACACACACACACACACACACACACACACACACACACACACACACACACACACACACACACACACACACACACACCTGCTGTCCAATGGTCCCACCTCACCCAGTGATGGAGACCCCAGGAGTCATGACACATACTTACCAGTTGATAACCCGCTTAGGGTCTAACCCTGTGTTGTTCACCAAACAGCCTGGAGAGTTTCATGGAATGCACCATTCCAAAACTGACCCTACACATTAAAGGCCTTTAGGATCTCAGGAATGTAACTTATCCAAAGCGTTTTGATCCCGTCCTTGACCCATAAGTACATATACAGCATTCGTGTCGAGCCAAAGAATCCAGATACTTCCTTTTTGAATTCAACTTCTCATCTTGCCAATATAAAACTATAGCAAAGGTTGGGGACAAATGGGTCGTCAAATGGGTGTTGGCGATGAAAAGTCATTGGTTTGGGTGACTGCCACAACGGGACATAGATTCATGTGTATAGCTGCATTCTTAGAAGCCAATCAATTCAGTGTTAGTTTCGTGCGGAAAATAACAATATTTTTTTAACACAATGCCTAGGCACCTGGCTTGCATGAATGTGCAAATACCTTTTACGGGATTTCCTATTTTTTTCGTCGTCAAACCTTTAAGGGGAGCAGGGAAAGGGAGTTAGGGAGTAGAGAAATACACAGCCAAAAGGAACCATACATTTAAAAAGGAGCACTACACAACATTTGACACAGGAAGTTCTAAAACGCACTCGGCTGCCATGTGAATCCTCCACGTCAGTCTCAGCCTTCAACATCAAACAAAATAGACTGTTTCTCTGGATTAACACAAAAGACAAAATGGATTCCATGTTGTTTTTTTTCTTAACTAGAAACGCCTCCTAAATCCAGTGCTCACACCTCATGACTCATAATTGTGAAAACAGCAGTAAGGGTGTGTTGTGGTTTCAAGTGAGTACAATGTAATACTTACTCTTTGATACAATCTGGTATCGACACATACTCCATAGGAACCAACTCGGCCAGGTCTGTCAGGTTGTACACAAACTTTATCTTCTGGCTGAATTTGGAGCTGGAAATTAACACAATACATCATCAATATAGATTACAGGCAAAAAGACAAGCACCACTGCAAAAGCATTTGTATAAAGAAATGGCCATCATACCTGATGAAGGGTTTTGTGAGTGCCAACAGAGTCCGAATAAACCAGGAAGGATGTACTATAATCAAAGACTTCAAGTTCTTCCTTAACCTGCAAACAAGAACACAATCGCACCTTTAGTCAATACAAAAACATTCACTCTGTGTAGTAATACATAGTATACACAGTTACACAATACAGTTAGTGAGTGCCTGAGAGACAATGAGAGTGTGTCTTGGACATAACATGCGACGTAACAGTTCTGTCAAGTTATCCTGTTGACTTTACATCAGGCATCATATGAGGTGGAGTGAAAGTGTGTTATGATACTATTAAGCAGCCTCTTTCAAGTCCTACAAAAAATAATAAGAATCACAATTTGGATTTGGCTGCAAAATAACAACAAACTAACCCTTTTTGTGGCATACTTTGCTGAATGCTGTGACTAATTGAAAAAGTACATTTTTCCATTTCATGACTGTGTGAAGAGCAGCCCAGCAAGCCTCACCTTCGGTCTATCTGTTGGTAGCACTTCCTCAGCCAGCCCACAGTCGGCATCTTTTTTCTAGACGTCGCCCCGTTCAAATACACAATCATGTAGTTCTCAGCCACCAGGAGCTCAAGAGTTCCTAGAACATACCTTAAAAGACAAGTTCAAACACAAATTAGCAGGGGGTACCCAAATGTCCTCTTCACAAGGGATCTGAAATTAGTGTAAAAAAAAACCACTCCACTTAAATAGATTGTCCATGATGTATCGGTAATTTGGTTGATTGCTCTCCTCGGCATGAAGCACACACCCGCGAACACAATGATGGCATTCAAACCATCGCCGTAGTAGCCTTCAGAGGAGGGGAAAACC
>JAOPHQ010002628.1:57500-77719 GCA_030340625.1 Merluccius polli | reverse complement strand
GGACAAATTGGACCTCTTAACTAAGAAGTCAGTGTGTACACAGTTCATTTCTTTTACACAGAGACGCAAACAGGTGTTTGGTGCTTTTATCTGAATTGCCCAACAATATCTATAGTCTGCTAGTAGTACTATAGTTGCTGGCAGAATAGACGTCAGTATAGCATCCTGTTTCTTTTAGTCAATTCTTATTTTAGCCTAATATGTTGTAAAATACCTTCAAATGTGATTGACAGATAGGCCTTCTTTTGTATTTACATGCTTTTGTTTAGATTGTGTTAGTTTGAACTGGTGATGCCCACCAATATGTGAAATCAGTTTGCCATGTTCAGAATAGAGGTGCAAGCTGCACTCCAGTGTGCCACCCTGTATTGTGTGATGTGTTTGAGAGTTGAATTGTGCATAATACATGTGCTGCATGTAGGTGCCAATACAGTGATGCAATTGATTAATCTTTAAGTTCTTGTGTTTTTTTTCATAAGATAGTGAACACACAAAATCAATTAGGTGGAAGCTGCCACTGTTGGCTAGTGCTTAAACACTGAATTTAACTACTGTGTCATTATGGCATAAATAGTCAAAAAGTAGCCAAAATCAGTAAAAGTATCGCAATGTATTTCTAATACAAGAACGGCAAATTGGCATGTCACCTTTTACACAAGAAAATGATTCAATAAACAAATAAATAAATAAATATGCCGCGAGTTTAACCCCCCCAATGGCAGACCCAAAGTTACGCCCTTGCATCTTCCGCAGGACCACTGAATTATAACCCCCAGAGAATAAGCTGTTGTACTGGATGGTCTCTTGTTGGGAAAGGTTGAAAGCTCACTGCAGTTTTTGCTGCAGTGCTTTTTGGTTAAATAGCCAAGTACAATGACGGAGCAGAACACAATGGTCCCATTGGCTGTACTGTTGTGTTGAGGGCAGAAAGATCTCTACACCTTTCACTCAACGATGTATTCTGTATTTATTTGTATTTGATTTGGCGTGGACATTTAAATACACCCGTCCTGCTATGATAATCACTTATATGTGAACATGCACCATCGGTATCAGCACTAAATAAATGCCACATTGCTGTATATTCTCATACACACATACAGGCCTAATAACACGGAGAATCAATCAACAGTTTCTTAAGCCACCTTGACCAAAGCCACACCAACAACCGCTGTTCATGCCTCGACGCGCAAAATTCTTGGAAATGATTAACTGTCTTTAAATGTGATGCATTGGAAGTGAGCACCGAGCAGCCGGCCCCGCCCTCCCGCCCACAGGTCATCGAAAAACAAGACAAAGGGGACAACTTCAATGAAGAGACGCTGTGCTTCAAAATGGATTCAATGCATTTTTTTTTGTTGTTGTTTACCATAGGTGCGCCTTCAGTGAATTGTAGTTGTTGTAGCTTTGGGTATATGTGTGGGCACGGGCCCCCTTGCTCCTGTGTATCCCCAGTGCGGCTGAGCATGCAGACCATGATGGAAAGGAACAAATGAGATGATTCAGAAGTCAGGATGTGGGCCGGGCTCTCATTACTCCAGCAGGCCGCCCAGAGCAAATATTATCCACGGAGCTGGCCGACGGATGAGAGGGATGATGGAGTGGATCCATCCAGTAAAGTCTCCTGCCATGGAAATGACCACAGCTGAAAGGCCCTGGAGATGAGGAAGGACGGATAAAAATCAAAAGAGGAAAATTGGATTACTTTGTTATTTTATTCAAAGTCACCTGTTCACATGTCGCTCCGATTCCAGTTTTTTTTTTTGTACTCTTCGATTGTTCTCAGCCTCACTTGTAAGTCGCTCTGGATAAAACGATCTGTGGTAAATGACTAAATGTAACGTAATGTAACGCAATTTGTCTAGGCGATATATTGTCTGCTGTCTCTGGCTGTAGCATAGCCCAGATTCCCTCCCCAACCCACCCCCCTCTTCCTCATTACCATACTCTTCTTCGCCCCTCTTATTCCTCTGCCTGCTGTCCCACACACTCCCTCTACTCCTTCGCTTCTGGCCAGGGGTTCGTGGACGTTTCTGGGTCGTTTGTAATGGGAAGTGTTTAACAGAGCAGATGCAGAGAGAGTGTTGCCCAGGCCAGCTGCTCACACACACATACACACACATGCATGCACACACACAGACACACACGCACGCACGCACAGACAAACACACACACACGCACACGCACATACACACACACACATGCACACACGGACAACCACACACACACGCACGCACGGACAAACACACACACACATACACACACACACACACACACACACATGCACACACACACACAACCACACACACACGCACACACACACATGCACACACACATGCACACGGACAACCACATACACACACACACGCACACACACCAGCATCTCTCCTCTGTTCCCTTCATTTTTTGTGAGGGCAAGAGCACCTGTGGGCTTGCTGCAACAGCCTATAGAGTCTTTCCCCCAAAAAAATGAGACTTCAAAACTTACACTTTAGAGGGCAACACTAGAAAATGAGCGCCAGTTGTAATACACAACTGGCGGTTGTATAGAATGAGGAGTTGTGTTACAGTAAAGCTATAATGCGGGACTTTTACATATAAATGAACGTCTGTTACATTCAGGCCCTTGCACAAAAAAAATAAAGTTCACACAATGCTGATTAAGCGAATTAAGCCTGATAAATATCTGTATTTCACAGTATACAGAGTTTTTAAATCTGGTATGGACAGAGCATGGTCTATATAACATCATGCATAGCTATTAGTATCTTGTATATACTTTATAAATGCACAGTGAAATGTACACCCCTATGAGGATGGGGTGTTAAAAATGATGATTCTATGATGAAAAAGATATGGGCTTCGAATGATATACTGTATATGTTGAGTGAAAAATTATACAGACATTCGGCGCATGGTATGTTTTCAATTGTGATATTTAAATGTCATTCAGGATATTAAGGCAGCATGGAGCATATAAAGGGAATAAGTCATAGATCAGATATGCGGAATTTCATTCGATGGGGGTTAAACTGCTTTAGCCATGTGTTGCCCACGGCGATCGTTACCATATGTGTTCTATATAGGCCTTGACGTCCATTGTATGTCATAGAAAACATCCATGAGTAATTCATTAATTATTATTTCTTTAAATGTCACTGGCTATATAGTGGTCTGCTACTTTTGCTATAATGCTCACAGGGTTAGCAACCTATGTCAAATCTATTGAACAATGTGCTTTGTTTTATCTATCATAACTGAATATTAAATAACAGATATAAATAAAAGGTATAGCCTATTGGAAGCATAATATTGTATGATGCATATTAGCATCAACTTGGACCAAGGGGAATCCTTTGAGACATGAGATATGGATATAGATATGAGATATGGGACACTTTTGATGAGACCATTTTTTTTATAGAGTAGACTACCAGACACTTTCTTCCCCAGTACTTACAGTAATAAACAAATAAACAAACATTATAAACAAACTACAGTACATTTGTTTATAATAATAAACAATAAACAATAAACAATAATAATAATAATAATAATAATAATAATGCATTGAACCTATATAGCGCTTTTCAAGGTACTCAAAGGCGCTTTACAGTGAAGGTAAAATCTTTAATAGGTACGTGTATAGAAAGATGAGCAGGTAGTTAAACTAGAAAAAACATGAAAAGGGAGGGAGGGGAGAGGAGGGAAGGAGGTAAACTGACAAACGGCTGCTTGAAAAGGTTGGTTTTGAGGGCCTGTTTGAATGATGGGGGGTGTCTGACACTTATTTTAGCTCGATTCATTTTTCAACTTCCTCAACAGAACAATGATCGTACGAATGCCAGAAGGTATCTCTCCTTTTCTCGTATCTCTCCCTTTCTCCTTTTCTCGTCTCTTTTTTGGGAAAAAAGAGATGTCATCAAGTTCCCATCTTTATCTCTCGATGATGTAACCTGGATCACGACAAAGTTCAAAATCCTTCTTCCATCCCCTCTCTCTCTCCCTCTCCCTCTCCCTCTCTCTCTCTCTCTCTCTCTCTCTCTCTCTCCCTCTCTCCCTCTCTCTCTCTCTCTCTCTCTCTCTCTCTCTCTCTCTCTCTCTCTCTCTCTCTCTCTCACAGCACAGACTAAATGCCTCTTCTGATCTCCAGCCTTCCTAGATGGGTTTTGGGTCTAATGAGACAGGCATGTCAGAGGTATCTTCGGCACGGCGGGAGGGAGAAAGGAGAGAGGTTGGGAAGGAGAGGGGAGCCTGGGAAATGAGGGAAGACCTCATTTTCGACCAGGCTTTGAGAGAAAGAATGAGGAATGAAGCGATGGATTTTTCAAACGAGGAAAATCCTTCTGGAGCGGAGCAAGGGGTTGTGGGAGATTGATGGGAAAGGTATATGAAGATACCAGCGAGAGACTAAATAAGCAAATTCCCCTCTGGAGGTAAACAGCCAGGGGGTAGAGAGAGTGGGATACAGCTTAGATGATTAATGGAAGTAGGACACCCGGGGACGAAGCAGAGGACCAGTTCTGCAGATGAAACCGGGTAGAGGACATTGGGCACACAAGCATTTATATAAATGCTATGGATTTACCTTGTGGAGTCCGTTACCACTTGCAATACTATATCTGCCTTCTTCAACCACTATGTAGCTTCCTTGTGCAAACAAATAGCGATGATTCATTCAAGAGATTATTCAAACATGCAGAAGAGAGAGTATGTTGTACTCTATTCAGTGTCAAGGTAAAGCAACTGTGTTCCCACACTGCAGATGTCTTCAGTCCCATTGGTAACCAACAGCGTGTCATCTTTGAGGAAGTGTGTGTGTGTGTGTGTGTGTGTGTGTGTGTGTGTGTGTGTGTGTGTGTGTGTGTGTGTGTGTGTGTGTGTGTGAGCGAGCTCTGCGACAAATTCTCAGCTGGAATTTAACATTAAAGTGTGTCTCACTTCCATACAAAACCTCTGAGGGTCACAATAAGGGGGTGGGCAGGGGGGGGGATATGAAGTGATTGAAGCGAAGGAAAAAAAAAGAAAGAAAGAAAGTGGGAGGGGGTGAGGGAGAGAGAGAGAGAGGGAGGGGATGGGTGAATGCAGCTCCTGAACTGCCAGAGGAGTGTGTCCTTGGACTGCCCTCATCTCTGACGCAAGCACCCTCCTACACGAGCACACACACGCGTGCACACACACACACACACATGCACACTCTCTCTCTCTCTCTCTCTCTCTCTCTCTCTCTCTCACCGGTTCATTTACCCCCTCCCTCTATCACACAAATCCAAAATGAGGTTAGTGAGTGTGTGTGTATGCACACTTGCAAAATGTAGACACCTGTAAGCGTATGTGCACACAGAAAAAAAAAAAAACCCAAAAGCAACACAGAGGCAAATTAAAAGCTCAGGCGACTCGGCTCAGACAGTTCATCAGGGATGCAGCAGAGCTTCTGTCTGCAGCCCGAGAGAGAGAGAGAGAGAGAGCGTGAGAGAGAGATAGATGTCATCAGCAGAGGGGATTGTTAGCATGACTACGGCAGATGTACCAAGGTGTGCCGATGAGGCACACCTTGTGTGTGTGTACACAAGGTGTACACACACAACACACAACGCACGCACACACCCTGGCATGCTGACGTGCGTCCCACATCCTAGTGAAAGGCAGTGTTGAGATCAACTCAGGGAGACCCAAATGCAGACACAGAGTTTGAATGAATAAGGGAAGAGGTTTATTGTCAGGATCTCTCTCCCGGGGAAGGAGGATGGGTGAGGGGAAAGTCCGGCAGACGAAGGCGGAGGGGTAAGGGGAGCCTGATAGCCGGTGAAGTGTGGCGGAGCAGAGAGTTTGGCTGTAGCAGCTAGCTGGGATAGTGACCGCCAGACTGGATTGCTGAATGGCAGGCGGGGTGATAAACAGGCAGGCAGGCAGGTAGACAGATAGGCGAGCGACGATCCTGTGCGACAAGCCGACAAAGTTAGAGACGAGCCAAAAATGCACACGAGCGATACGACTGCAATACACAATTCAAGGAGCCGGAGAGACATAAGCTAACCACAATGGCTGAAACAACGATCTGGCGACGAGCGAGTGAAGAACTGGAGCAGGAAAATTGGATGAGCCGGGAGAATGAACGGCGCGCCACGCCCACAACACAGACACACTCCGGCTCCTAGCGGTCGACTCGTCAAAAAAATGACATCCCATGTCTTTTCCTAACCAATGAGGTCAAGGAAAGATGCGAAGGAGAATTCATAAGGACTTGGAAAAAGACAAGAGCGTCCGACCGCACTTACACAAAGCTGCGTAATGAGGCGACGGTGGAAACTACAATGGATGGGCGACTAAAAGCACTTCTGAGATACTCCGCCCTGCGCCTTCTTACCGCGTCGTTTCATGCAGGCTATATAACCGCGGACAGCCCGGTGAAAAATATTACTTCTTTACCGTGGTTGGAATTGAAATAAAAGATGGAATAGAGGCTACCAGCCACAAAAGTGAAACAAAATGGTTGTCGTCACATTGACAATGGTTGCTCACGCTCAGTCTCCTGTCCACTCATATTTATCCACATGAATCCACATGAGTATGATTGTATGAAAATGATTATTACATTTATGCAAGATAGGCATAACATGTTAGGCCGACAAATCTACTACTGTACATAGAAAGTTTTTGTTAACAGCCTAGAGTGTGTACCCTATGATAAAGGAGATAAGAAAGGACGCATTGAAGCACCTTTCCTTTAGCATTTAGAGAATTCGACCAGCTCTTATCATGGCTGCCGCTTACATACTTCTGGGTCATTTTACTCAGTTAGGAACCGTCGTAAGCCAAAAAGACTATTCGACCTGAGTCACAATGACAGAGAGAGAGAGAGAGAGAGAGAGAGACAAAAGGGAGCACAGGAGACACAAGGGAAAGAGAAAACACAAGGCATAACCGAGGGCACGGCCGTGGCAGGGTGTCACAGAACCGGAGAGAATGACGACAAATAAAAAGGCCAACACTCAGGCAGGTATGCCAATGCGCTCATCTTTTATTGCACATCAATGAATCATTTTTGTTAGGAACGCTTAAACAACATTGCCACTGACTGACAGACCAGCTTATTGAGAGAGATCAGGGTGTGGCACCGTGTTCTAGACCAGCAAAGGTGGCAGAAAGAATAGCCTCGGGACCCGGGTTCAAATCACTTCCACATCCCCCCCCCGCCGTTTACCGCTAGCCGCGCCCCGCCTTAGCACTAGGAGCGCTAGGTGGACGTTAGCACGAGGACATTAGCGTTAGGCCTCGGCCGGGGACCCCTGGAGTTGGTTTGAACCTGTGGACGCCGTAGACATCAACTTAGACAGAGCTGAAATTCTGAAATGCTTGAACCTTTTCAAGTGACCAGACCCTTCTCAGAGCAACACTCACAAGCAGAGTCTGACCGTGGTTACGCGGACCGTCCTCCAAAGAGAGAGAGAGAGAGAGAGAGAGAGAGAGAGAGAGAGAGAGAGAGAGAGAGAGCGAGAGAGAGAGAGAGAGACACAACACACTGGTCTGACTAACATCTGTGCTGCTATCTACATGGTGCTGGTAGAAGTTGTATCCAGATTGTGGACACGTACGCTGTACTTGTGCAGACTATACTAATAATTCTAGATATGTGCTAAAGTGTTTGCACTGGTTCAAGCGCCAATGGAGGCCTGTCCAATTTAGGACCTTTTTAGTGTCAGCCGCCTCTGTCTCTCTCTGTCTCTCTCTCTCTCTGTGCTTTTACACACGGACGTCGCACAACCACCGATGGTGTTTCTATTCTCAAGTGGGACCTACATCGTAGAAGGAAAAGGCACAGGAACACACGCACATACAAACTCAAACACACAATACACAGAGTCCTGAAGCAGAAAAAGGAGGCTTAGGTAAGCTAAGCAGGCTACAGTAGCTACAACACTAAGGTATATAACTTTTAACACTAAGTTAAATCATTTTACAGTAGTTGGTACACAGCAATTGTCTAGATTTGAAGGTCCCACTAAGAATAACGTACAGCACTCTGCTCAGAGAAGAAAAACACACGCATGCAGTATGTTATATCCTGACAAGGTAGCTAATGAACCAGTCGAGTCAAAGCTCAGGAGCGGAAACCCCCCCAGACTCTCCGGCCAAATTCACAGTCTTGGAGATTCAATGTTTCAATTGACAGATTAGTGCGTTAACCGGCATCGTTCAAACGTTTAAAAGGCTAAAACATGTATTCCAATGAAGATTTTTTTTGTTTGTTTTGTAGGCATCTCTTCACAATGATCTATTTTTCTGTTTACCGGTTGTTGTTTTTTTTCTGTTCTTCTGCAAAGTAACCCCCCCGTCTCATCTGAGCTTTACGTCTAGACCGCCGCTGTCCAACGCTCAGCCTGCCCACAGCTCACACACCTCTCCCATTGAAAAGTGTCCCCCCCCCCCCCCCTTTCCAGCGGAGCATGTGGTAGAAACACAGCGGTGTGCCCCCCGCCGTTCTGCGTACGCCACATGTGACAGAGGATGAGTACAGCGCACGCATGGTGTTGGAAGGCTCAAACCAACAGAAATGTGCAATTTTGTGTTTTCCCAAAATCCGGGAAAAAAATTAAAAGATACTGACATTGTCATTTTAATTTCGGCAACACTAGTCTATAGATAATGTTTGTACATATATTGCAAGGTTGGAAATAAAAACACATACTTTTGCATTTTTACAGGCACATACATACCACAAAAATAGACTATGTGAAACCAGGTACTAGGCACAAGGGATATACAGCCCATGTGCATGGGCCACATGGTTACAGACAACCACCGAAAGAAAAGATACTAGTCGATAAAAGACACTCCTCAGAACATAAAGGGATACCCTGATTTGCTAACACATCAACACCAAGGCATTCAGTTCCTTTAAAGTCTGATACAGAAAAAAAAAACAAAGAAAGAAAGAAAGAAAAAACCCAACACTCATTTATTGTCAGTCAGTGTAAAGCATTGAGGAAGGATTACGACCCCCAACTTCGTCGCAAGAGAAGAACCGTCCCACCGTCGAGCCCTCCTCCGCCTCCACCCCCACCCACGATATCACGCTCGTAAAACGCCGTCACGTCACCGCACGCACGTCGACGCGGCATACGCAACGTGGCGTACCCCGCGTCCGCCGAATGAACAAACAGATGAACGCACGCCGCAGTCACACCGCGCGCTACGCCCACCGCGGCCTCGTGGCTGTGAGGGCTCAACCAGAGCGGTGCGGAAGAGTCTGGAATGTCGTCCGTAGAGCGGGAGTCGAGTTACACGTTACAGTATATAGCTTGTTACTGAATGGATTTTTTTTCCCCGCAATGACACAGAGACGGTGCCTGATATTGCCTGAAACATTAGCTTTTTCTCATCTCTCCCTCTCCCCTCTCTCTCCCTGTATCTCTCTGTCTCTCTCTCTCTCTCTCTCTCTCTCTCCCCCCCTCTCTCTCCTTCCATCTTGCTCCCACTGACTCATTCAAATAATGTCAGCACAGTCTTGGTAGCAGCTTAATAGGGCGGACTCTGATATTAGCACAAAGGAATAGGGAATAGGGGACCAATTGTTTGCACTGGAACAGTATCGAAGCACACAACAGCTATTCACTCATTTGGACTCAAGTCATTCATAATCGTATTGGCATTTTGGCATGTACCTTTCCCATAGGAAAAAAAACAAATATAATAGAAAATTACTGTTTTGCTGATGAATTGGGCCAAGGAATGTACGCCCAATCTATGACAAACAACAGGATTAGTGCATGTTAACCGTAAAGGAGAACAGAAAACCTACAAAACATGTATTTCCTACAATAACAATGAGCCATGGGTTACAAGCTATATAATGAAGCCCTTTGAAAACACAATCACCTATACTTGGTTTCAAGAGTAATCCGGCCTTCAGGAAAAGCGGTTTAAATGAAACGGCAGCATTGTGGAAGAAGGTCTGCTATTAAACAACACATTATTGTTTACATATTCCACATTGCTCTAATCCAATCGAAATTCAAGGGGAAACTTTGGGGCGTGATTAAATCAACAAGTTGATTATAGGGGGGGGGGGTCGTAGGGCGGGGGGGGCTGGATGAGTCTACGTGAATCGATGGGAAGCCATGCTGCAACAATCAATACATCCCTCTGGAAAGGTAGCGAACCTGAGTGAAATGTCCATCACATTGATTTTACAGTTTGGGCTCTGGGATCAATGAACTCCAAAGCTGGAAAAGTTGGACGCATTGTTTGTTTTTACACGTTGGATCAGCTGCCTATTTTCCATTCTAATTGTTTCCCCCTTCCTGTGTCCTCACGGTTTAACCGTGTAATGGACGCAGGACAAAGTCAGGACAGGACAATCGATTTTTCATTTTGATTTCAAGGTCGTAGTGTGACACAAGGTGCTTAAGTGGATGTCTTCAGTGCTTGTCTTAAACCGAGGAAGTTAAAACAATTTTTAAAAAATAAACCGACTCATGCTCACTATTGCCCAATCACTGAACACCATCGAACCCAAGCAAAACAACGCAGCCACTCAACAAGTCACACAGCATCCCATCCCCCCCCCCCCCCCACCCCCTTGCATCAGAGCCCCTTCACCTCGGTCCCTTTATTTACATGGCAGTTTATGTCTGATTAGCTGTCTTCCTTCTCACCTCATGGCATACATTCAGCAAGAGAAGGCTTCGAAGTATACCAGCGAATACAATGGTTATATTTTCTAATCCAAAGCCTCAAACCGAAACGTGACGTGGGTTGGTCTAATATAGAGAGACTAAATGTGGAGAGACATTCATTTGTTTTGTTAGTTTTTCTCTGATATGCAATGCAGAGGCTAAGTTTATAGAATAATAACTTTCTTTATTTTTTGTACAGGTAAGGTGTTTTTTTTTTCCTTTTCCCTAATTCCCTATCTTAAAATTAAAGTGACATTTCCGGGGATTTATTTATTATTTTTTCAATAGTCTGGATTATTAGATTCTCCCATGTCTCATTTGATTAAGAAAACGATATCTCCTCTTATTATGCGCTCGAACATTTTTGGTTAAGGTTAAGAACATTGTCGCTGGAATACAATAATTAAAGTCAAGCCACAATAGCTGCTGGATTGTTGAAATTTTCACAATAAAAAAAAGAAATAAAAAGAAAATCACTTTCCTGTACAGCATATTTATAGCTATTTATATTCATATATATTTATATATATAGGCGGGGTAAGAGTATTGCAGAATTATATTGCATGTGTTAATCAATAAACCTGGACAAAAACAAGCAATTATACAGTATGAGTTGATCACAAATGGTTCCTTCCCATAAAGCTCGCTGACAGAAACAACAGACCTGTGGGAACAATAGGCCGCTTCCCAGATGTTTGGAGGAACGAGGAATGGCGCCTGAAGCGTCTCCCGGCCTATCAGAACCCTCTCTGACCTGACGTATCAGAACCCAGAGTGCGCAAGTCCACTGTCTATTAAAAGACCAAAACATACCGACTCACGCGCACAAACATATACCCACACATATACACGTACCATACGCACAAACCAAATGTATGGCTTCTAATGTTGAATCAAGGCAGTTAAATAAATGGCATTTTCTTCTATCTTTCTTTTTTAGTTGATACAGACACAACCAGACTTTGTGTTCGAGCTCAACTTTGGTTTAAATAGATACAATGAAGGTAATATCCTTTGATCGTTTTTTCATTAACTATTTACATATCGATGTAAGATCGACCAGCGGTCTAAAACACTATTTTCACTATTATTTTAAACAATATGAAGAGCAATGTGTTCTTTTGCTACGACAGCTTATACAGAAAAAAGTTACACCCAAAACACTTTTTGAAAGCGTAAAATGTCATTGTCATTTGACTTCAAGTCCCTGATTTTCATTATAAGTCCAGCTCCTGCTAGATTGCATTGCATGGATTCTACACAGTATGCAAGTTACATTAATTATACTTTTCTCCATTTCTTTACAGTAAAGACAGCGATATACGTGTTTGGAAGCAGAGTGTAAGGGGTGATACTAAGACTAATGGAGCTGGCCCAGTCCATTACACCAGTTCAACCTTAGTGGTTCTACTTTCACTTGCCTCCTCCGAGGCATAGTGTCAGTCTTTGAATTGTGCATTTCCCTCCTCCTTTCACACCGGCAAACAGCGCGTCCAGTTCGAATCACTGGCGGCGTGGGCGCTAAACTTGATCCGTGGTCAAAAGAGCAAGCCGACGGCTCGGCCGCGATGACCTACAACGCGTTGTCTTCTGCCACCAAAAAAAGAAGGCCTCTCTCCTTAAACCTCGACCAGGGTCACAAGTTGGAAGACAGCCGGGATCTGGCAGAGTCTAGCTCTGGAAGGCTGACAATGGAATCTTTTTTGGGAACGCCACGGTCTTGGGGCGCCGGTCCAGCGCCTCCGGCCGCTGGCCCGGTGCCAGCAGCAGGCCCGCCCGGAGGAGGAGGTGTCGAGGCAAAGGCCACCCTCTGCGGGGCCGCCGCCGCCGCCACCGCCGCCGACCTCCCGACGCCAGAGGGGCCCGGCTGGCTGGCGTGGGCGGGCTGAGGGGGGCCGATGGAGGTGTTGGAGGTGCGTGTGGATTGAGGCGGGCTGGGTGCCGCAGAAGCGGCCTGCAGCGCTCCCTCCTGAGGGAGCGAAGACTGGGAGGCAGACAGTGCGCGGGCGTCCTGGCTCAACGTGCCAGTGTGGAGGGAGTGGGTGCTCTTGTGTGAGGGGGGCCTCTGCTGGGTCTGTGTAGGGCTGGGCACGTGGTGCTGTACTAGGGAGAGCTGGGACCCGGAGGGACCCACGCCACCCATGTACTGGAATGTCCGCGCCGGGCCCGCCAGAGGGCTCTGCACCGGCGGACTGGTGATCCCGAAGGCTCCTCCCAGTCCCTGTGGAGGCATGGACTGCAGAGGGGACATGGAGACGGGGCTGGCCAGGTTCTGCATCACCTGAAACCTCCTGACCATGCGGGGCGACTGGAGGGTCCCGGGGCCCACCAAGGGGCTCGCCATCTGGGGGCAGAAGCTCATGGCCACGGCCTGCTGGAGGGTGGCAATGGCCGAGGCGCCCTGGGACTGACCGGGAGGGGCGAAGATACCGCCGATGGAGGGTGTCATGGACATGGCGCGGGGTCGCTGCAGGTCCACCAGCTTCACCATCTCGCGGTCGTACTTGACGATCTCCTGGATCATCTCGTTCTCGCGGTTGTTAAACACGCCGGAGTTGAGGTCATGTTGGACCTTGTGCATCAAAATTGAGTTCTTTTTACCTGCATTAACACACGCAAAAAAAGGGTCAATTGCAGAAAAATATAAACAAATTGGGGGAAAAGCGCAAGCAAAGCAAAATGAATTCATGTGGAAATAAGGACAAATGAAAAGGAAAGAGAACCGGTAAAAACATCATGATGTCCTTTTACACCAGGAACGTCCTTTATCCGGGAACAAGGCCCAATGAAAACAGAGGTATCAATATTTCCCAGGGTTTCTGATTCCAGTGTCTGATGTCTTTCTGAGTAGACATCACAGGTCACTTTCACCAGACGATTTTAACATTTATTCGAGAGGAATTTTCTGGGCACCGGTCAAAAGCACATTGTATTTTTGTTTGTTTGTTAATCTTTGCGATCGTTTGACTTAACGGGCGTTACCTATGCGGTCCAGCCGGTCGATGGCGACGGTCTCGAAGGCTCTCCTCATCATGGGGTATTCCTCCAGCACTTCGTTGAAGTGGTCCACAGACAGGGAGTACAGGCGGCAGTAGGTCTCCGCTCGCACGCTGGCTGTGCGTCGGCCCCGCGTCAGCAAGCAGATCTCTGGGGTAGGGAAGGCAGGAAGAGGCAGCGGATCAGCATTATAAAAATAATAATAATTTCCAAATTATATTATATAAAAATCTGTATAACCACCATTATAATGACATAACATTTGTAAAAAAAAAAAGAAAAAGGTTTTAACTTGACAAATATTTAAATATTAAACTTTTTAAAATATTACAATTTTTTTTTTCACTAAAAACATCATAACCCACATCTTTCTGTGCTTCTACATTTTGAATGAGACTTTGAAATATCCATCACCCCCACACCATCTGGACCAAAAACACCTACCTCCAAAGTATGATCCATCGGATAGTTTCATTCCCAGGGTGCCTTTGGTGATGACGTTGCAGACTCCGTGCTGGATGAAGTACATCTTCTTGCCGATGGTTCCCTCCCGGATGATGTAGTCGTGGGGCTGGAAGACCTCAAAGCGCAGCTTGGTCAACATGGCTGTCACAAAGTTGGGCTCAGCGTTGGCAAACAGTGGCATGGACGCCACCAGCTTACGGCAGTTAAAGTTGACGATTTCCTGACGAGGAGATATTTGGGGGATTCATTGAAAGTTATGAAAATCAAGAAAAAATAAGAATACTTTGTCTTGATATGTTGGTGCAAAGGAAAAATACTAAATATACAAAATATAACTACAAATTGAACTTTTTAAATCTATGTCAAATATTAACATATTTTATATTAACGTAATAAATATGTATGGGGTCAGAGTCAGTGGGGCTATGGAATCTGTGTGTGTGCGTGCGTGTGCGTGCGTGCATGCATGCATCTGTGTGTGTTTGTGCGCGTGTGTGTGCTTGAGTGTGTGTGTGTGTGTGCATACGTCCGTGCGTGCGTGTCTCCTTACCTCTCTGAGAGGCTCGTTGAGTTCCTCCAGGATACTCTCCTCGTCGAACATCTTGCCCTGGTATCTGTGTTCATAGTAGTCATGGATCTTCTGCCGGAAGTCTGCAGGCAGCTTGTGGAATGACATGTACTGCTCCACTTGTTTGTACTGAGAGGGGAGGCGGAGGAGGGGATGGAAAAACAATAGCATGTTGTCAGCAGAGGGAAATATTTATTAGACATATGAGCTGCGAGGAAAACTTCAACAATCAACCAACAGACTCTGAAGGAGTCTGTTCAGAGTCTGTTGTATACATTATACTAATACACTAATAGCTATATGAATACTATAAGTCACTTACATTGACATTTGATGAATTTGTTTATCTCTGTGTATCATTTCATTTCAAATTGCCAAGACAATTTTTATAGATATAGATTATTATTTAGTCTCAATCAAGAGGTGTCCAGCCCGGAGCAGCCCAGGTCCAGCCGCACCTCCGCCAGCAGCCACAGCAGCCCAAGGCCCCATGCTCCATAGGACGAGATGGGGATTGTGCGCCGTCCCCCTGGTGGAGGGGGGGGGGGGACCAACCGAGGGCTGCTCCAGGCCCCTCCGAGGAGCTACCTCTGCCCAGCTGTCAGGCCTCCTCCAAACCCGTCCAGCCAGCCCCTGCAAACTGCCAGCCCACAGACACCTCCGCCAGCCGAGGCAGCGGCGCCAGGCCTGCGGTCTCCAGAATGGAGGGGTTGGCGTGTAACACCGGGGAGGCGTAGAGGCAGTGGGGTTTAGGGGTTGTTTGTATTTTTTATTTTAGGTATGGCAACCCTGTAAAGCAGTGTTTTGTTTTGTTTTTGTAATTTTACAATATCGGACTGACAGTCCCACATATAGCTATAATGTCCAAATAGAGAATGTACCCCCACCTGAAGAATGCTTATTATACTTTCATCCATGTTGAGTGAATGATATGAATGATGAACGATTAAAGCAGCGTGAAACCCAGACACCGGCAAACAACTGTGGCTCTTTTTGTTTCTGGCTGTCCTACACAATTTAACCACAGGGATGAGCAGTTGACTAAGCAGTTACAACAAGACACTCTGTACCAGTCTGGGGCAAATTCAATAAAAATATATATTTTTTATCAATTTCTTAAATTAGCTTTTGATTATGTTCTGGCCATCTAATGGCTTATAAAAACATTACATTTGGCCCAAGGCCAAACTTAATTACCGACCCCTGCTGTAAGGAGTCCAGGTTTTTTTTTCTGTTTTGCTTGGATGGGGGGAGTGGGGAGGGGAGTAGGCCTCCATTTAATGTGTGTGTGTGTGTGTGTGTGTGTGTGTGTGTGTGTGTGTGTGTGTGTGTGTGTGTGTGTATGTGTGTGGTTGATGGCTGGTTTACAGCCCCACCTGGCCGGAGTCAGTCTGATACGACTCTGGGTCTGGGTGGGGCTGCACTCCTGTGGTGCATGAGAGCAATCACGGCACCCAGGATAAACCAGCTATCACCACACACACACACACACACTCGAGAGCCGCTGTCATGGCCGCACGTACCAATCTGCTCGGCGTAAACCATCATGCCATCTCCAATAAATGCCTCTTCAAATCAACTGTGTCCTGCGTCGGAGGGCCCCAGCAAAAGCCACTAAGGTGGCGCGTGGCAGGGGGGGCAAACTGCCACGATTATGTTATTGAAAAAAAAAAAAGAATGAATACGAGTCATAAATCCTCAGCGCTAACCTTGAACTGTGACGTTAGCGTCCGACCAATGCGACGCCGCGCGGGTAAAATCATCACACGGCGCTCTCGCCTTTCGGCTGTCCACTGAGATAAGCACACTCGCTCATTGATCAAGGCGACCCGCTATTCAATCAATCTCAGATCAATAGCATGTAAAGTGTCTCGGACAACAACGACTCACGTGGCAGCTAGCTTTGTACAAGTATGCTAATCACACTAAATCCAATGTGTCAACAGACGAGGCTGTGGCAGAAACGCTACCGCTTTGTCTGGGCAGGAGCCCTGGATGTATTGGCGACAGACAGATACATTTGGTACTCAAAACGAGGCTGTGCAGACTGTAAAGATACAAAAAAATAAACGTAGCCTACTATCTTTACGTCTTCCTGAGCAGAAGCCTGGGTGTATTGGTGACGGGGAGAAATGTGATTTAAGCCGACTAAAACAAGGCTGGGAAGATCAATAAATTCTAGACTCTTCCTTTTACGTCACACGCAGTCAAAATGTGCGCCGTTTAAAGCGTGTGACTTGGCAAGCATTGTAAGCCATAAAGCTGTCCAGAAAACAGGCGGGGTGACAACTAAACAGCTAGGCTAGCGAGCCTGTCCTCCAAATCTCTCCGTTTGAGACGGTCCTATTTAACACTCCTTCACTGCCGCCGCTTCCACCCATCTCCACTGCTGTCCAATACATCACACACAACACGGAGATAAGCCTAAATGAAATACAATGTTGATCCCCCTGCACACCGTGAAATGGCACCTCCATCCTAGCAATGGTGTGCACTTGGAAACGGAAAGGCAAGGTCGGACGAGCCCCAGATATATAAATTAAAAAGAGCAATTTGTAAACCATTGGCAATCTCGAATTATACTGCAGATTGAACTTGTTCATGCATAGCATCCAAAACAACATATGTTATGTGTATTGTGTGCGTGTGCGTGTGTGCGTGCATGTGTGCGTGTGCGTGCATGTGCGCGTGTGTGTGTGTGTGCATGCGTGTGTGCGTGTGTGTGTCAGTCAGTATCCAGACATTGCTCTAATTGTTATGCGACTGGGGGTGTTTGTCAACCTTGCCTTCTCCTAACGTAACCCGAAACGGCTTATAGCGGTTAAAAAAAGAACAATGAAACGTCTAAAACAAAACACACAAAAAAAGTCCCCCCAAACATTAGCGCAGCATAATGCAGCAGAACGCCCCGGCGGTGTTCACAGTGCCGCCGTCTGACATCTGCAGATGGAAAGTGGCCTGTTGAACTGTGTCCGTGTCATCCAGGGTGTAACAGTTAACACTGCAGCTGTTTGCGAAGCGAGGAGGGCCTTCTTGCATGATAATTAGCACTTTTAAAAAAAAAAATCACACAAAATCACAGCGCTACTCCTCTCATCACGTTCAATTATGAGGACCCCCCCCCACCCCGTTAAGGTTAGAGGTCAAACACCTTCCTGTGGAAATGGACATTGGGCAATGCGATGTGAAAGGCCGATCGCACCATGGGCTAGGATGGCAGCATTTTAACCGCCTGCCTATTGAGCAGCACGTCCGAGTGTGATGTATTGATTTGGACAAGAGGCGACGCGACAGCTCTCTGGTGTCATTTAAAGGGGAAAAAAGCAGAAAGGGGGGTGAGGAGTTTGGCCAGTGCGTCACAGCACCCCGAGGGTGCTGTCAGCAATACAAAACAAAGTCAAAATGATCCTCTGTGTCATTTCATGACAGCGTAGTCTCCAGCAAGACGCTCCCATGACATCTCGGACATCATCTCATCTGAACTCCTGCATTGTGTGGACTGTCACAGAGTTTTTAAAACGGCACACAGTCAATGCTAAATTTAGCCTGTGTTAAGTCCATGGGTTTGGTCTATTTGTTCGCCACATCCCAAGAGTGGGATCTGTCTCAGCAAGCCTTTTTTTTTTTTTCCTTTCTTGGATTTTTTCCTCTTTTTTTCCTGCTAGCCTTTCTGTCCCTTTCTTTTCTTTTTTTCCCTCCCCTTTTATCCTATTAATTTTCATTTCTTCTTCTTCTTCTTCTTCTTCTTCTTCTTCTTCTTCTTCTTCTTCTTCTTCTTCTTCTTCTTCTTCTTCTTCTTCTTCTTCTTCTCCACTAGGTTCATTGTACAACTTCCATGGGCTATTCTAATTTGGGCTCATCCCCAAAGACCACATGGATGTATAATTCATTCACTTCATTCCTAGACTACTGTGCCGTTACATTGTTAAGACACCATTAGGAAAAGCACAAACTCACGGCTTAGCCTAACCGTCTAAATTCTTCTTCAAATACACAAAAGGAGTAGCAACACACTGTGAGTCTACACTACACATTCAAATGAAATCAAAAGATGATATGGGTCTTGAGGAGTTGTTGGATATACATATGTGTCATATGTCACTGTAGATATCTCTTGGCAAACCATAAGGGAGATGTGGGACCTTTATTAGTCCCACAGCGGGGAGATTTGCAGTGTTACAGCAGCAAAAGGGGGGACAGCGCAACAGAGCGAAGCATCAAAAAAGAAGCAAGATATGATGTTAAGCTATAATATAATAAAATATATAATAAAAAGTAAGATACAATACATAAATGCACAGATTCTGCAGTTGAGTTCACATTATCAGACACAGGGAATATTGACATTGCACATAGGGAATGTATGTTGATATTGCACATGAGTGAATTAGTCAGTTTTGGTGTGTGTGTGTCTGGGAGCCGTGTTCATTGTAAAGTCTGAGAGCAGCAGTAATGAAGGACCTGTGGTATCTCTCTGTATATATCTCTGCGGTATTTTCCTTTTTCTTAGACTTTAGTTTTGCGGCGGGGGTGGGGGGGTGGGGGGTCTCTCTGGGGACATTGTCCCCGCGTAGGAGGCCTCTCCCTGGATAACGGGAGTAGCCTGTGACAGGACTGGAGCAAGACTGATCACTGCTCTGGGAGGATGGCAGCCACAGGAAGAGGGCGCGCGGCAGGAGGAGCTATAAAACAATCTTGTCTCATGGTGCTTGGTGCCAGCAAGCATCGACTGTTTGTCTGAAAGCTGTCCGACTGACGGACCGCTGCCAGAGCTTGTGTCACTCTAGGGGGAATGTATGTGTGCCTGCCTATATGTAAACACCATGCCGGACACTGCTCTTCATCACTGGATGTATGGAGTCATCACTGGTGCTATAGTTTAGCATTTTTTAGGCTACTAGTGTACTGTCATTTGGTTGTCCTTTTAATGACCTTTTACCAGATGACTTTTAGATGACCAAAGGTCATCACTGGCTGTCAATCAGTGTCCCGATAGAAAGGTGCCACCCTATGAAAACCTGCCCTATTGGTGGCTTTTGGAAGTGCAGCATCATAAATCACATTGTTTAACAAAACAATGCATATTTTATTATATTATTTAAGTTGTAGAGACTAGTGTTGTGTCTCGATTTGCGTACTTCCATACACTTGCTATTTTGAGTGCATAAGTGTGTTTGTCTGACAAGTATGGCAAAATGCAGTGCACTACGAGTACCCGGATGGTGATCTCCTAACTGTCAAAAAGCGGTCAAATGTTGGCGATAATGTTCAGCACGGTTGCAATTTGCCATTCAAAAAGAAGAAGAAGAAGAAGAAGAAGAAGAAGAAGAAGAAGAAGAAGAAGAAGAAGAAGAAGAAGAAGAAGAAGAAGAAGAAGAAGAAGAAGCGGTCACGATCGTCATTTCCGGTAAGTGCACACGGCCGTGTTCGATTTGAGACGACACTACCCTGTCGAAAATCAAGCACTACACAAGTAAGTACATAGTGTACACAGTGTACTACATGGATGT
>JAOPHQ010002628.1:50000-55000 GCA_030340625.1 Merluccius polli | reverse complement strand
GTTCCCCCACGATAAAAGGGGAGGGCCTGTAGAAACAACACATCGACGCTTCGGTGCTTAAGGTCACAAGGTCATAGGAGGCGAAGCTTTTCGTATGACCCCCCCCCCCCCCCCGGACGTGTATATACCACACACACTGGATGCGGGTATAGTTGAAGAAACGCAGTGACACGTGTTAACACCTAGGCCTGCGTGTTGCTAAACATAGCCGGGTATCCAGTTCCACACTAACCGCGACCACGCCCCGTCTTTTCATGCCATTATTCCGGTGTTGTTGTGAAGTGCCGGCTGCGATTCGCGCGGCTCCATGCAAAACCCGGAGCTCATTTAAACACGGAGGAAAACAATAATTACCGCCGCCGGCGGCGGCAGTGTTTTAAAAAGCTCCCTACAGCCAAACGGGGAACCTACAGAGGAAGGGAGCGTGACATCACACACACACGCACACACACACACACACACACACACACACACATGGAGCTCTGGTTGGATGTTAGCCCTCATAGGTGGTTGGTTTTGTTTCCCACCCCCCCCCACCTCCCAGCTCACCTTTTCTTGGTACTGTCTCCTGGAGGAGTCTAGCGATTGGATGAGAGCGGTGGCGTGGCCAATGAAAACAGCGTAGCAGGTGGCTCCTACGATCATACTCAGCATGGTGAGCCAAATATCGGAGAGGCTCTCGGGCGCCTGCCGGCCGTAACCAATGCACAGCATATGGCTCATGGCTTTGAATACGGCGAAGGAGTACAGCTCTGACCAGGTGTCGTTCTGTGAGGAGAGAGACAGGGAGACATGGAGAGAGAGAGACAGAGAGAGAGACAGAGAGAGAGACAGACAGAGAGCAAAGGGGAGAGAGGAAAAACAACCCAGACATGCTGGTAAACAAACTGTGATGTCATCAGACTTGACATAATAACACATGAAGGAGTGCACTGTCCTTTCATTCTACCTATCTTTCTACATGTCTTTCTTTCCATCTTTCTTTTTTCCAAGTTTCGTCATACCTGTCTTTCTTTCTTTCTACCTTTCTTTTCTTTTCAAAGTTCCTTACCACCTCCCTATCTTTACACCTCTTGTTATCTATTTACCTATCTTCCTTCGGGACAGAGAGCAGTCTGGTACGGGATAGCGTGAGGAAACAATAGGGAGGCCCCTGGGACAACACGGCCGCTGAAGAGGAACATTTATAAATGAGGACTCCAGGGACAGAGATGCAGTAGCACCAGTAGAGAGAGAGAGAGAGAAAGAGAGATAGAGAGAGAGAGAGAGAGAGAGAGAGAGAGAGAGAGAGAGAGAGAGAGAGAGAGGGAGAAAGAGAAAGGGAGAGGAAGGAACCCGGAGGCCAGTGCCAAAGTGATCCTGGGAGGCCTCATCAGCAAGGTAAGGAAAGTTTAGAGGAGATTTCCTCAGAGACAGACACGATAACGAGAGACCATTAAACATGTCCTATCAAAGCCACGGCGAGTATATGCAGAGAGGAAGTGGCCTCCGCCGCACGTCACACGCAGCGAGCGCCAGACTCCTCAGTCACGGGGAGGCGGTGGCTCACGCTGAGGTTGATAAACTTCGAGCTACGACTGCGACGGTATCGCATATGGCTTGTCCAGGAGACATTAGTCACAGCCTCCAGATCTCGTCGGAGAACTTCTGACTAAACTCTTAAGGCGGCGCCAAGGACTTTTTTTAAATTAAAAAATAGAAACACAATGTTCTCCGGTCGTGGCCATATGCCAAACTAGTTTCTAGTGAGGGAGTTAAGGGCTTTGCACACGTGAAATCCATTTAATTCACCGCTCCGCCACTTTTTCAGCTCCGGTTCTTTTTTCTACCGACCAATGCGCTGACGTAGTACTGACGTAGTGCTGACTGACGTAGTGCTGACGTAGTGCTGATGTAGTGCTACTGACGTAGTACTGACATAGTGCTGACGTAGTGCTGACTGACGTAGTGCTACTGACATAGTGCTGACGTAGTGCTGACGGACGTAGTGCTGACTGACGTAGTACTGACGTAGTGCTGACGGACGTAGTGCTGACTGACGTAGTGCTACTGACGTAGTACTGACGTAGTGCTGACTGACGTAGTGCTGACGTAGTACTGACTGACGTAGTGCTGATGTAGTGCTGACGTAGTGCTACTGACGTAGTACTGATGTAGTGCTGATGTAGAAGGTGCTGACCCCTCAGTTAAGAGAGAAACGGACCAGATGTGAGAATTTTATAGAAAAACGATGAACACCGAACAGCGAAACAAACTAAAATGAAGATCGTGATGACTATCCGTAAACACAACCCAAACAATCTTCAATTATTAGTGGCATGCTACAGATACAGTTCATAACAGTCCTAATTCATCATGCATTATTTATTGTTTTCAGCGCTAATATGAAAGGGGTCATTTGAGGAAAGTTTCAAAAATAGCTTCCCCTCCCCTGTTGATACTACATGGTATGCCCCGATGACTTGTTAAGACAAAAATCAAAGACGTTGCAACTTGAAAGAGAGATTGACTTGTTAAAATCAGCGATACACAACTTGAAAGAGAGGGACGGGGGAGAAGGAGAATGTCTCAGTGCCTGGGTTGGTGGAAATAGGCAACAATGACAAGATAAAAAAAACAACTAAAATAAGCTCTATCAATTGGGGGCCATAGCTAAACGGTGTATGGACACAGAAAGAGAAACAGAAGAGTGAAACTGATTGAATAATAGATGAACAGCCAGCACTTCGATTCGGAAATAGCACAGGCAAGAGGTGGGAGTAGAAGTGTAAGTGTGTGTGTGTGTGTGTGTGTGTGTGTTTGCGTGTGCGTGAGAGTGTTGGTTTTAGAAAGAGCAACAAAGTGTAAACATGTGAATGATATAAACAAACTAAAAATGTGGCTTTATGGAATGTTCACTGTAATGTTTAAGTAAATAGTGTAGTGCTGTAGTACATAGTAATGTATTAGTTAATATCCCCTCCTGGGACGATCCAACCTCCTCCATAATGTTATAATGTGACCTGACTCAGCAGGTCATTACACAATGTTTATATTAGCACTTTATCCCGCATCAGTGCGGAGACAAGAGCAGTGAAATAGATACAAAGCATTTTCCAATGACACAGAGCTGCAAACAAGTAACAAGCTGTGCTTAGTGTCAACAAATTAAGCAAAACTTATGGGAAAATGCATATAAAAATGCAAAATGTATACACATTATGTCAATTTCACATAATGAGTTCACAGCTCACAATCTTATATTTTCATGACTGGCTTTATGAACAGACTAGAACAGATTAGAATAGAATAAAACACATTTGTCACACTATAGAAAAATGTGTTATTAACTACCGAGCTAAATTTGAATGATTAAAAAAGTTTTATATATGAAAAAGTATATCAAATTAGGATTCAAAATCCTGAAGAAATAAGCATTATTCTCAGCTCTGAGATGTTGGAGGCATGTCCGCTGAAGGCACTAAACCACGCCCATTTGTGCACGGGGGGCGTGCGAACTAATAACTGTCAAACTAATAACTGTCAAACTAATAACTCAATTCAACATTCAATGGTTATACAGTCTTTTCACATGTTTTCAGCAATGACTTTCTAACGTGTGTAATGTGTTTAGAAACAAACTTTAAGGGACTTTAAGGAACATGACTCCACTGCTATGAGGTATAAGGTCTATATAAAGTCTAGTACAACACGGAATGAAGACAGAGGAATAGAAGTGAGGCCAAGATAGTCAGCCCAAGATGAGCCTATAAAAAAGGTGTCTGGCCCAGCCTTGTCATACAGGTTTGTTTATAGTGATTTATCATAGAGCTTGGTGCTCGCTCTCTCGCTCTCTTTCTCTCTCCCTCTCTCTCTCCCTCTCTCTCTCTCTCTCCCCCTTCCCTGTCTGGCTGGTTGTTCTATCTCTTGGTCTCTCTGCCCCAATGCTCCTGCCTATTTGTGAGCTAAAA
Source organism: Merluccius polli (assembly GCA_030340625.1). Classification (NCBI taxonomy): domain Eukaryota; kingdom Metazoa; phylum Chordata; class Actinopteri; order Gadiformes; family Merlucciidae; genus Merluccius; species Merluccius polli. The sequence goes on along the minus strand of JAOPHQ010002628.1, from coordinate 51,050 downwards.
GGTGAGCAGGCAGGGGTAAGAGTAGTGTGGAAGAGATAAAGTGGCACGCAGTGTCTTCATGAATACTATCTGATTATTGTCTGCAGTTGTTCAGGAAACTGGAGTCTGCAGGAGACTGTTTTTGTCTTCTCTACAATGTGCTGAGAAAAGGATTCAGCCATTGATCATGAAACCTGACTACTACTAGTCTACATAGGCTGACGAAAAATGGGTAACAAAAGCAATAAAGAAAATAGAGCTGCACATGTACATTGTGATTTTAGTGCTATGCGTTAAACTAGACAGATTTTTTAATTTTAACATTAAAAAATGTGGTCATCTTGATAAAACACTCAACCCTGGTTCACCATTTCATGGAGCCATGAAACACCATCACATTCTTATGGGAATAATTCCCAGATTTTCTCTCCTATTTTAAGCAACAAGCATCCTCTTACATTAAATCCATTACAGTTGTCTCAACTGTAAACCCGTTCTGTGGTTTTACACTGCTAAAAGGCCTACTGAGTATTCCTAATCCAATTTACCCTTTCCTGCAGTTGACCATCAAACACCCCTTGGGCCCAAGTAGGTTCAGTAAGTAAACAGAGTGAATAAAGACCATACATTAAAATTACAATGACAGGAGTATAAAACCCTGCTTTCTCGAGACACACGAGCCTTGTGGATGGCAGTACAGAGAAAGAGAGAGAGGGAGAGAGGGAGAGAGAGAGATAGAGAGAGAGAGAGAGAGAGAGAGAGAGAGAGAGAGAGAGAGAGAGAGAGAGACAGAGACAGAGACAGAGACAGAGACAGAGACAGAGAGAGAGAGAGACAGAGAGAGACAGAGAGAGAGACCGACAGAGAGAGAGAGAGACAGAGAGAGAGAGAGAGGGGGTGGGATGAACGGCCCTCATCTGTGAAATGTGTATACGGTGAGGGGTAAGGGTTAGGGCATAGTAATAAAATAGCAAAGAGTGGTAATAACAGTTGTGGTGAGGCCATACACTCTGCGCCGGTTAGTGGTGCTGCTGTCACTATTATTACCCATTTGCGCCTGTGTTCCTGTGA